>JANHFL010006385.1:25421-37389 GCA_032468155.1 Oxyrhabdium leporinum | reverse complement strand
AAGGAAGGAAGGAAGGAAGGAAGGAAGGAAGGAAGGAAGGAAGGAAGGAAGGAAGGAAGGAAGGAAGGAAAACTAATTGGGATATTGTTCTGAAATCATACACAAATCAATTTCATATTTCATTTTTTTCCTTATGCCACTAATCAGATCCTCAGCTGGCGTAATTCAACATTTCATTCAACTAATGCTAAAGCCAATGGTACTATAAAGCAGTACAGCTACCATCTGCTCTCACTTTTTCGATTTCAAATCCCCTTGAGAAACAATTCATTTGATTCCATTTGAAAGAAACTCTCGTCTGCTACTTATTCTATGATACTATTTAAGTTTCTGGATTGAGACAAACACTCATTCTTATTGTGGTTGAAATGGTTTAGCCTTCTCTTCTCTGAAATAAAGCAAATATTTTAGAAATGTGAGAGGAGTTTAGGCCCAGCTACACTTGAATTCAGCCATGGGGTTCTGCCCTAGTGTTTTACAGTAGTTTTCTTTTTCATTTATTACATAGACCTTTGTTCTCAGCTAAGTCCCCAATGCCCCCTCGGAAGCTATTTTAAAAGTGAAATCTCTCCCAAAGAGAAAGAGGAAGAAGGGAAAAGAAAGAGTAACAAATACATAATTGAATTATATAATATGGCAAAGATAGTTGTAGACATAGACATAGTTATAAATATAACTAATATGTGACCAAAAGCAAGAGAACTTTAACTCTATCCCTATTTTGATTCCTATTCATTTGATTATGGATGATGATTTGGGGTAATATAAATTGCAGACATGAAGTCTCAGTCTCATATATATGTCTGTTGAGGAGGGAAAAATTTCCGGCTGATCTGCCAATAATTTTTGAAAATATTTCTGTACTCAACTACAGAACATCATGAATAAGTCAATGTAGTTTGGCCTTAAGTCTGTAGAGATTCTCAGTCACCCAGGTCATGGTTGTCACAAAAGTGCTTTTTAAAGAGGCAACTGCACTTTCTTGTTTTTTCATTTGAAGATGTTTCACCAAGAAGCTTCTTCAGCTCTGACAGGATAGTGGGGAATGGAAGGATTTAATAATCTGCATCCTTTTAGAGTGCTTCAAGTGCTTCAATGACACTCTAAAAGGATGCTAATGACCAGCTGTCTGCAAGGAATATGAATCCTTCCATTCCCTACTATCCTGTCAGAGCTGAAGAAGCTTCTCAGATGAGAAGCAAAACATCTTCAAAAGAGAAAACAAGGAAGTCCAGTTGCCTCTCCTAAAAAAAGCACCTTTGGGTAGTTTGGCTTTGTTCATAATCCATTCTTAGAATATTATGTCTTCATCTTCAGGTTTTGATTTTGGGCATTATGAAGGAAAGATTCATCCTCCATTGATTTTATAAGAAGTATTACCTAATTATTCTATATCCTTTGCTTCCCTTCCCTCATTTCTCTATCACTCCATGACTTTTATGCATACTAAAATTGAACCAATTCATATAAACAGTTACCAAACTGGCATGTTCTGCTCTGCACACATCGACAAAGAAAAATGGGCTGTTCTGTTCTCCAGTGTTTCCTTGCTCATTAGGAAAGATAATGCTTTGGTAGCAAGGGAAACATCTGCAGTATGCCTGAGTGGCAAAAAGATATTATATAAAAGACTCATATCTTAGAAGATAAGTATCGCTTAACATAATAAACATCAGTAAAAAAAAACCTAGCCATAAGATTTCCCACAGATACCACAGTGGAAATGTGTAGCCCAAAACTTTGAACATGGCATGTTTATACAAGAATAAGATTTCATGGATTTGTGACTCTCTGTAGTTGTTTACTTATTCATCTATTTATTAGATTTTTTGTTGTTGCCTTTATTACTTTATAAGTAACTGAAGGTGATGAACACACATAATATTCCTTCCTTCTCCTATTTTTCCCACGCGAACAACCCTGTGAGATGGATTAGACTGAGGGGGAGTGACTGGCACAATATCACTCAACTAATCTTACATAAGATTGTAATTCCAGTTTTCAAAAACATAGGAATTGAAGTCCAACACATCAATAATCCATTAGGTTGAAGAAATATATAGTACATGTTTAACACTAGGAATCAATTCAATTCTAAAGGAGTAAGAATGAGAAATAAAATAGAGAGTGTGATTATATATGCTAATTTGGTTGCTTGGTCAGAGATGCCCCCTTGAAACTTTTCATTTCATACTAAAAAATTCACCATTCATTCTAGAATGTAGGTTTCAGATTAGAAACAAAAGTTGTGGCAAGGTTTTCTTCATCACTTGAGATGACATTACAGGGCATTAACAGGTGCAGATTTATATTAATTGTGTGGTAAAATATTTTTTATCATTTGGCAGGATGAGCACATACGAATAACCCTCGCACTCCAAAATAAAGTGGCTGTGATTAAAACTAAAGAATAGTTTGAACTAAATGTAATTTGGCTTAATTTTAAAATGCTACACAAATAGACTTGTAGTTCAAGTGTAAAAAGACAAGGATCAGAGAGATAAGTGGCCACAGTTGGGTATCATCATGAGATAAGGCTCAATAAGTTAGACAAATGTTTGGTAAGAATCTGAAAGAATGTTGTTTTGCAAAGCTTTAGGGAAAAGGTGGATGGTTCTGGAACATCTGTGTAGCTCTAAGACAAGGGTCATGATCCAGGAAGCAGCCAGGAGGGGTAGCAAAAAAACAGGCAGAACCCTCACATTGAAAATGTACTGCTAGCACTTTATGACATCAGTTCCAGCTGTAGTGGTTAAGTAAATCACAATGGGTTATTAAGTACAATGTCATGTGATTGTGATTTGAGACTTGCCCACTGACTTTACTTGTAGGAAGGTAGCTATGAAGATTGCAAATGACGATGGGATGGTTGCCCCAAAATTAAGAAAGATATGTAGTGATTCTTCCAAGTTGAGCTATTTATTGTTTCTACTATCTGTATCTACAATATACTCTGTGAACTCTTGGGGAGGGGCTGTTTTTACCCTCTTTCTCTCACACATAATATTGGATATAGTTGTCTCTTATTCTTCCACTCCCTCATGGAAATCCACCTCCAAAAAACATTCCATCACATGCTGTGACTATTGTAAATGTGCACAAGTTGCCAAACACCTAAATCATGGTCTTGTGACTGTGGGAATACTGTGACAGCTGCAATTTCAAGGACTAGTCATGAGTCTCCTTTTTTAGCATGGTCATAATTTTGAATAGTTGCTAAATGAATGGTCTGTAAGCAAGGATCACCTGTATTGCTATCTATCATGCTGTAAGGAATGGTTCACTTTCTTGAGATTTTAAGAATTGGTTTGCTGAATCGGCTGTCAGTATCCAAACAAGAAGTCAAGAATCAAGATTCCTTTCTAGCTAGAGGAAGTGCCTAGAAGGCATCTGTCATTTGAAAGTGAAATCTGTGCAGCTTCTGGAAAACTAAGGCAGTTGGTATTACACTAAATAAAATGAATTCTAAGACTGAGTGCTGGAGGCCTTTTGAGCTAGATTAATCTCTGTGCTTTATAATTTATGACAAGCTGAACCTTCCAGATATGCTTATGTTTGTAATAGGAATGAAGATACTCACATAAGCTTGCCCCCATGGTCTGAGCACTGACAGCTATAGGAAAGATTATACATATGTTTGATTAAGTGAGCTCACCAGTACCTTGCTATCTGCTTTACCAGCTTTGGGAAGATGGAACAGTGGAAAACTATGACCTCAGTAGCTCAAATAAGATGATACAGATGGTGAATCAACTAGGATTGATGAATCATCTGATGAGTTCAGAGAGTGTCAGATAGGTAGACCAGACTAGAAAATCAACTCCACAGGAAGGCTGAAGCTACTTTTACTGAGATCAGCTATAATAACAGAATCTTGCAAGATTGTGCTGTATCTCCTTCTCCTCCTTATATTTCAATTAATTAGGGAGGAATATCCCCGAGTTCTTTTGGAATGTTATTTCATAGTTCTGGACTTAATATATGCTTCAGCCCCTTTTTTCGAGGCAACAATTCCTGCATTCTTTTATCAAGATCAACTTCCTTACTCTCTGCAGATATTCAGCTTGCACACAAATAAAATTCTATAGATTGCAGTTCATAATTACCTGCGTATGGGTCCTCATAGTTGATATAACTTATTAAATAAATATATTATTATAGCCAGCTTGCTACTAAGAAAGAAAGAAATGATTGTTTTCTCTGAACTTCCAGGTTCCCTTCAATCAAACTCCTCTGAGCAGTGCTGGTTACAGAAATGTACTAAATAAATAAATGTATTAATAAATAATTTCTAATTTATGTATGAAATTTATATGACTGTGCACTTCACAAGTGGACCTGTGGGCAGTGATATAAAATAAAAATATGTTCCTTAATCCAGAGCAATAAAAAAGAACAAGTCAAGGCTTCTATAAAAAATATATTAGACTAACATGTCACCCCCACAAATGCCAGGGCTCCATTAATTTCCTGGCCCCAGTACCTAGGGAAAAAAACAGATCTTCACAGTATGCTAGAAGGACAAATAGAGGCGGGAATCTAAGAAGCATTGGAGCCATCATTCATAGGTGAAGTGAGGTGGAGCTGCAGAAATAGAAATGTCAAAACATAGCTATGGCAGTTTTTAATCTCGCATGTTTGACAGGGTTATCTCCTGTCATGCCAGTCTTAGCTCTGCTGCAGAAGCGTCTTCTTTTTAAACAGACATCTGTGGTCATACGGCAATTAGACATTCAGGCACTAAACCTTTGGATATACAGTGTCATCCTTAAAGAAAGGCAAAACAGAATGACTCTGCGCACGGTTCACATTTCACAGTTTAGATTTATACCACCAGTTGTTTCAATCATTCAACTGAAAATTATTGTAACTGGGTTTAAAATGGCATCTGACGTTAATCCAATGTGGTCTCCCTCCCTCCATATAAATCTTAGCTGAAAGCGAGGCTTCTCACTCCTGGGAACTGGAAGAAAGAGGAGGTTTAGGTTATTAACACTGTGAAAGGAAAAACTGACCCCTTACGTGGCCTTAATGTCTGAACATCATTTAGAAAACTGGAAACTTTGCAATGGTTTAGTTTTTTTTTTTTAAGTCAGACTGGGAAGTTGGAACATTGTAAACAGGAGATGCATGACAAAATTCATTGACATCAATATAGAAGTTTTTGAGCTACATGAGCTATACAATTTATTTCTGTTAGAAGGTGTTGTAACTACTTTGCTTTTCAATGAAGAGGACCAAATTTATACATATTAGTCAATTATTAAAGGATGAGTCATATCAATATAACAGACATCAAATCAGGGGTTTTCAAATTGTGTTTCTTTAAATCCAGTTTTTATTAGAAATGCCTACTTTTATTAAAAATTACCAGGTATTTTAATGCAACATGCAGTAAATGTCATATATTAAGAAGTATCTGCAGCAAAATTTTATTTGCCCAGAATTATGCAAGATGGGTGGTATAGAAATTTGATTCAAATAACACAATAAAATAAAAAGTCATTGGTGGTTTTGTGCAACAGGAAGAGGTGGCATTGAAAAAATAATGATATTTCTTGGTGAGTGGACTGTAAAATGCAAGGATGAAGAGAAATAAAAAAAACTCTTAAAATGAATCAGGTCATAGAACAATTGCAATATTTACTAACTACTTGAAAGGATGTGCTATGGCAGGATGTCAAACCTTGGCAACTTTAAAATTTGTAGACTTCAACTCTCAGAATTCCCCAGTCAGCCACCCAGGAATTCTGGCAGTTGAAGACCACAAGTCTTAAAGTAACCAAGGTTGGACACTCCTGGGTTATGGGAAACAGTGAGGTGAATAAATGGTTCAACTAGGAATTCTTTGTCAGGCTGTCCCCTTCCTATGGTCCAATGATAGGAGTAACTCCCTCATTTGAGGACTGTCACTGAGCCTATTTTTCTCTTCTTGTTTTGGGCAACAATATGGAATTGCTTTACTATTGTCTTTGCTATTCCAGAATGCTTTTTAAAAAAAGCTTTCCAGTCTATGGGACTTTCTCCCAACCAAGTCTTATGTGGGAAGGTTATGCCTGCTTTGGGAATGATGACAATTCATTCTTTAGATCTTGTGTAAAACAGCGCTTCTTTGCCATCCATTAAAGTGGTCTGACCTTTTTCAGACTGCCACAAAAGCCTGTGAAAAAAGGTGATGTTGCTTTAAGAGCTACATTAACTTCAGGTAACTGGATGATGTAAAGCCATGGCCCCCTTTTTCAGCATCTCACAGAAATGTTAAAGAAGCCAGATTGCTATTATGAATAGCAGAGTTACCTGCACAAAGGTCAAAGCATTTCTTCCAAATTACTTTCAACTGTACATAGCTCCATTAATCAGGTCTTACCATGCGTAGGTTCCCCCCACCCCCCACCCCCCAGGATTAGAGGAAAAACTATACAGGTAGCCCTTGACTTATGGCCATTAACTTAACAATAGTTCAAAGTTACGACAGCCTTGCCAAAAGTGAGTTACAACTTATACTCCCATTTTTGATTGTCACACACCCCCGTGGTGATCACAATTTGGGTGCTTCTCAGCTGGCTTGCCTTTATGATGGTTGCAGGGTCTTGCAGTCATGTGATCACAATTTGCAAACTTCCCAGCTAGCTTCTGACAAGCAAAATCAATTTGGGGAAACTGGATTGGCTCGATAATCACATGATTAGCATAATAACTGTGAGTTGCTTAATGACTGCAGTAAAAATTGTCATAAAATCAGGTCGACTTGATTTATGACCACCATGATTTAGAATTGAGGATTACCTATAATCTGACTGCTGAAACCATTTTTGCTACCTGAAAGGCTGAAAATATGGCAGTAGCATTTCTTAACTGATCTAAATACAGCAAATTTGGGTGGGGATAGCAGAAATATTGTGAAAACTAAGGTGGGAAAGACAGTACAACGCTTCCCAATGTTTAACAAATGTAATAAGAGAAGTTAAAATTGAGAAAATTTCAGCTTGTGCAGCTTTTTTCAGCTCCTGCATAAGAGTTTGCCAAAATTTCTTCTTCTCTATAGCTATTAAAGGTGCTTTTAATAAACTCTATGCTTTTTGACAGATATGTAGATATTTATTGCCAGATATATGCAATAGACTTTCCAGAAAAAAAATTTCAGGCAAAAATTATGTTCCGCTAATGTCCTCTAGAAATTAAATGGTCTCTGATGAAAATCTTATATTTCTTACGAGATCTGGATCCAAATGAAATCTTCCTCAGGTTTCCATGGTGCCAAGGAAGTCTGTACACTCATTATGATCGAGGAGAAATTGGCTGCTGCTGCTTTACTAGCATTTTTTGCCAAATCCTACCCACTTGGCTATCCTGCCAGCTCCTGATGCTGAAGATGATGGTTTCCAATGAGAATTTGGTATATTAGTTTTGCAATACATTTTAATCAGGGTCATAAGTCCAATTCATGCTTTTATAATCATCAACATGACCTTGAGATATAACAGAAATTAATATTTGCATTTTAATCTAATTTTAATCAGGGAGATTATTCTGCTGCTTGTTGCTATCTTTAAAGGCCACCAATAATTCTAACAAAGGTATTTGTAAGATAAATGTCTTTGTGAGTTGATGTCATGCACCCTTTGACATTGGAGCATCTAATAGAGAGAAGACAGCTTAATGAAAATACAATGATTTAGAGACAACCTCAGAAACAAGATATCCAATCTCACACATCATAGTCTTATTTCATACCAAAAAGTATACTTCATACCAAGCATACCATTTTGTTCTCTTCTATTCAATCATGTCCAATTCTCAAAGACCACCTGGAGAAGTCATGTCACTTTTCTTGCAAGGTTTTTCAGAACTGGCTTGCCATTGGCTCCTTCCTTGGGCTAAGAAAAAAAGTGATTGACACAAGGTCACCATCTGGCTTTGTGCTTAAGGTGGGATTAGAATTCAAGGTCTCCCAGTTTTTAGCCACCAATAATTCTAACCATTCAGTCAGTCTGGCGCTCAAGCATTCCAATGGGTAAATATGATCCATTTTTACTATCTCGGTTAGTAAGGCAAAATTCAGTTCAATCTTTTTTCCCCCTAGAAAATATCTGCTAAAGATGCACGTATTGTGGTCATTCATATTCTGTATTCCGTGCAACTTTTCTATGCAGCTTATTATAAATACATGCCCCCAATGTATTACTTTTTAACATAAATTTCCTTGGGGTTTTTATTATAAATTTCCCCAATGTAAGTGTTCCTTTTTAACATAACTATTCTTAATATGTCAATTTTAAAATGCCAAGACTCCTGATATATAATATATGGGGAAGATAATGCCTAACTTTTTCAAACGAAACTTTTGCATATAGTTTTTGTTTGCTTGTTTAGAAATGTTTATCTTATTGTTGAAAAACACACATTTAAACCCAGCTTGATGCAGTTTGTTTTAGTGAATCTTTTAATTCACCCCCACAGAAGTTCTTAGAAGATTTTGCTTGCGTCCTTAGTATTTTCTGAAAATTCATGAATCTGGATATTTATCTACATATTACAACAATTCTACACCACCAAACTTCAAGAAATGAATATAATACAACATAACATCATATAAAAGAGAGATCCCAGTTGCCTTCATTCATACAACTGAAACAACAATGAAAATATGTTAAAAAGGAAGGGGTCAGCAACTTTTTGAATGCAAGAAGAAAAAGGGCTAACTATACTTTTCGGAGCAGTAAGTTCCATAATGTGGAGAAGATCTTCTTTTTGGTCGATTGTCCTCTCACCTCCCTCCAGGACAAGACCTTGAATACATTTTGGAGTATGCATTTTATTCTAAAGCTCTTAGCTAGCATTGGGTAGATACTACTGCTGCTAAAATGTCCCATTCATTTCTGTATAAATTACATAAGGAACAAGAGACAGCACGAGATAATTCATAATTTTTAAAACTTACTTGTTCTATGGCAAGGCTTTCATTGAGGATAGCAATAGCACTTAGACTTATATTTCACTTCACAGTGCTTTACAGCCCTCTCTAAGCGGTTTACAGAGTCAGCATATTGCCCCGAACAATCTGGGTCCTTATTTTACCAACTCTCGGAAGGATGGAAGGCTGTGTCAACCTTGAGCCGGTGAGATCCGAACTGCCAAACTGCTGGCAGCCAGCAGTCAGCAGAAGTAGCCTGCAGTACTGCATTCTAACCATTGCGCCACCGCAGCTCTTCATATACTTCATATATTTCAGGATACTTTTTCTAAGAACCACTCTGAAACCAGAGCAAGTTTCATTTAGCTGTTTTATTTGCACATAGCCCTTTCACATGCATCCTTTCATTTCAAGGTGTTGGGGAACAGTAAAATGATATCCTAATCTTAAAATCCAAATGGTTTTGAAATGCAGATATGACCTCAAGCCTCTATGAATTAGTTGATTTGAACCTCATGTTTGGTGAAACGAATCACAGATTTCTAATCTGTATTTGTCTGAACATTTTGACAAGACCCGATATCAAAGGCTAGAGATGAAACAAGATGGGTTTGATGAGTGTTAAAGTATAGCTTTTTTTCCAATCTTTCCTGTAAACAGATGTAATTGAAATGTTCACTTTTTTTTTTTTTAACATATCTCAAGTTGATAAGACATGAAGGACTTATTTTATTCCTTTGGAAATTCAAAATACCAGAATAAATAAAGGACAATACTAGCTGTGATTGCTAATTGTGTGAATCCAAAATGGATATTTAGTTAAAAAAATGTATGTTTGCATTGTATTATCTTAAATATTTTGAATGTCAGATGGACAGGGTACTGACTTACTGGCTTCTACTGGTGAGCCAGGGACAGTGATAGCATCTGAATCAAGGGGGTAAAAATAAGATCAAGCGCAAGTGATTGAAATATTAGGAGAAATAGGAAACAGAAAACAGGTTCACTAAAAACAAAATGAGTATTTCATGCTAGCAATAGTTCAGCTAATGGTAAAAAGAAAGCATTTGGGTCTCTTAACTGCACATTGTGAGTTGTGTGTATCTATTTTTTTTTCAGATATAGTGGAATCAACAGGAAATTACTCACTGGTAGCTTTAAATTCATTGATCTCAATAGATCTATTCTGAGACTAAGCCTGGATCCAATTTTACACATGCATGAAACTCACAGGAATAAGATTTTTTAATTAAACATTAAAATAAGACAGAGAGAGCCAAGTGGAGTGAGAACTGCTATTTTTTCTTAGGATAACTTGAATTTAAGTTTGCCTTCTGTTTTTAATCCTGATATTTTGCTGCTCAGTTCTATTGCTTGGTTTTACTGTAAATATCAAGCTTTATTTGTCTTGGTGATAGCATTTCTATCCAGCCCTTCTTGAAATACTGAACACGATAAAGCCACCACTTCTGTTCTTTGTGTAAGCTAACCAACTGGATTAGCTTCAAGTGCTGATCACATGCTTTGTGCTCTAAAGATTCATAAATAGATTAGTGGTCAGTTTTAGAAAACCTAATCAGAAGATCTTTTATAAGCCTCACAACAGATTTCACTGATTTGTGTAAATCTGAAGGTTTAACAACATGAGAAATGAGTTATATCACTATTTTTAGAGCCATCCTTAAAAATGCATGTGAATGATATCAAACAGACTATGTTGAAAAACAGTGGGGGGCGGGGAATGCAGGAAACACAGAGTGGAGGACATGTGCTTCTGGTCCCACTATATTTAGTAGAATTCTTTAGTAGAATAGTAGAATTCTTTATTGACCAAGTGTGATTGGACACACAAGGAGTTTGTTTCCAGCACATAAGCTCTCAGTGTACATAGAAACAACATTAACCATAAGATACAAACAATAAGTGATAAATCGTAAGATATCAATAGGAGGAGAAGATAGTAAAAAAGATGAGAAGATGAGAAGGATGAAAAATGAGAAAATGAGAAAGATGAGAAGGATAATAGCAATAAAGTAAATATCTTTAGACCTAAGACAGTGCTGTGGGAATTAGATATTTAGTGGAGTGATGGCACAAGGGAAAAAACTAACTTTGTGTCTAGTTGTTTTGGCATGCAATGCCCTATAGAGGCATCCTGAGGGAATAAGAAGAAACATTTAATGTCCAGGATGTGAGGAGTCTGTAGATACTTTCTCAGCCCTCTTTCTGGTTCAGGCAGTAGCTGCAATTGTTTTTAATTTGTTCTCTTCCCTATTCCACCAATGGCCAGTTCCTCCTGATAATTAATTGTTCTCAAACTGGGTTTGAGGTCCCCCTTCTTTGTAATTGTTTTTTCTTGTAGACTTTTTATAGCTATAGTTTGATACCTCCCTGGTGTTGCTTTTGGGCTACTGAAACAGTAGCATTCACAATAGATAACTGGAAATAAAGTAAACGATGAATGTTCATTTGTATTTGAAGTTTACTAATACAATCAATTCCATTGGATGATTTTTGAAAAGGAATACAGTAGATAATGTCTTGGAGTTATGCGAGCTGAAATCCAATATACCTGGAAGATATTAGACTGGGAAAAGCTGAGTTGAACTCAGATAACTTGGAGTTGATCCTATTGTGATATTGATTGGCTTGAACTATTTAGTATCTGTATTTAAGATCTTTGTTTTGAACAGTTTACAATGACTCCAATTAAAGGATAGGAGTACTGTTATAGAATAGTGATTTCAATTAACATTTTATTTATTGATTGGTATTGATACATATAGATCTGTGCACATTCTAATACTGGCTATTCTTAATTGTTTTGTGGTCATTAATAAATAGTGGGTTTCTTTTCTGGCTGTTTAAAACTAATTAATGAATCATGCAAAATAATATATCCAGATGTTATCTAGTTTCTAATATTCCGGTAACTAGATGATATTGAAGATTTATTAACTAGATGATATTAAAAAAATAGAATTCCTTCCTTCCTTCCTTCCTTCCTTCCTTCCTTCCTTCCTTCCTTCCTTCCTTCCTTCCTTCCTTCCTTCC
>JANHFL010006385.1:0-21832 GCA_032468155.1 Oxyrhabdium leporinum | reverse complement strand
TCTTCCAATGTTGCGCCACCAGCAGTCTAGCCGCCGTTACGCAATTTAAGATCAACTTAGTCTCTATCGTTGTACAGCCTGCTGTAATGCCCAGTAAGAACAATTGTGGAGTAAATTTCAGTCTTTTTCTAAGCACATTCTGCATTTCCCTTGTTTTTGTTGTATCACCTGTATGTATCTTGAACTTTGTTCTTTAACCTGCTTAAGACTTTGAGAATATTTGCAAAAGTGCATAGCTAAGAAACAAAAATCATTTAATATGAATGACAAATGGTAATGCAACTTCCCTTCTCAAAAAACCCTTATTAATTACTACATTGATTACTCAAGTTTCCTGATATCTATTCAGATAGACCAAGCTGCAAGTCTTTCTAAAAGCTATCAGTACAAGAGAGTTATCAGGTATCAGGACAGAAGGGAGAGAGTTGAGCAGTCACTGAAATGTCAGAAAAGAAGAGCAAGGGGTTGAATCCTGAACCCTTGATGAAGAAATCAAGGAATAAATAAAACAGAGAGGGAGATCTGCTGTGGAAGTGAATAAATAACCTTCTTCTGGGAAAGATATAAATTTCCAGAGCTTAATTTCATAAGATTTGGAGATCCAATGTCAGAGAGCTACTATTTTGAAATGAATAATTTATTTCTTTCAATCTCTAGAGCTTAATTTCATAAGATTTGGCGATCCAATTCACAAAGGTATTTTTTAAAATGAATAATTTATTGCTTTCTTATTTCACAAGGTTTCTTTCTATTAAAGATGGAAACTAATAATCAGAACAGATGTTTTATCAAAGATGGAAACTAATGACCAGAACAAATGTTGTGCACAATGAGAGACACACAATGACATCATCATTCCTATGCTGTAGTTATATAACTGTGCCAGGACTTTTGTTGCAAGTTTTGCAAGCTGAGCAATTCATGTAATAATCTCATGATATACATGCCATCTATTGCTTCTTCCCACAGTTACTGTTGCCCATATCTAAGGATTAGATGTAGGGTTATAGTACATATTTTAGTGATTAAATGGCTTAAGATATGTGGAAGTAGCCATTCTTTCATTGTGCCACCATCAATCCATACCTGAATGTTTTCCCACTCTTCAATTATTTTCTAAAGAAAATCATCATCATGATTGTTCTTCTTTCATGGGCTTTTTCAGATGTAAGAGTGAGTAAAAGCTATAAAAGAAAAGCATGGTAATTATAACATTCACTTCCACCATGAAACAATAAAACAAACAGAATAGCACTATCTGAAGAAACTCTCAAAAGAAATTAAAGTATTATGAGAATGAAACAGATGCCTCCTGTGCAGGGGAAGGAAATTTCAAGAAATTGAAGGATCGTTTTTGGTACAATAAGATTTTGTATTCAATGATAATTTAATTTACCATTTAACTGACCTCTTTGATTCAAGAAAAGACATTATCTACATTTATTGCTGATCGGAAACTGCTTATGGACTTTTTGCATGAAGCAGAAGAAATTCTTTATGGTTTCGAGGATTAAACAGGCTAGATTAGAGAAAGAAGAGAGTTATGTTGTAACCATAGATTAAAAGGTAAATTTCTAATTGTACTTATAACTGCTGTAAAAAAATTGGAAACTATTTCTCTGTATTTTCATTGATTGATTGATTGATTCACTTGAATTGTATATTACAATTACAATTACAATTTTAAAAAATATTTTAACATAATAAAAACAGTGAAATCAGTTTTAAAAAACCCATTAAAACCAGTAAAAAGCATTAAAAACATTTTCTATTTTTCTAATCCTTTTATTTCCTTTTTTGCATGTTTAGCTTTCTGTTTTATTTTTCTTTTCCTCACTTCATAAGTTCATATTAGCTGTTATTTTAGTATTTATAAAAAAAATAACCCTTTAATAAACAAGTATTTAAAAAGGAGGAAAGACTCAAGAAGCCATACTCTGTAGGCTCCTTATCTTTTCTCTCTTTCTAGCATCCTCTACTTTGTCTCCTAAGCTGCAGGCGAAAGAGAAGGAACAGAAAGCTCTTATCAGAGGCCTAATGATCTTTTATTGAAAAGTTTTGAAATTAGGCTGAAAGCTCGTACCAGTAGCTTCAGGGCTGCCTGCTGCCTCCTCTGTACTAACCGGAAGCTGAAGCTCAACAGTAAAGTCCATGTTTTTCACGCACAAGTTTCCAAAGTCTGAAAGACCTTAAAGCAGTGCAAATCAATGTAGGCAATAGTAAACTAAGTCATTGCCAGTTTGCATAGATTGTACACAAGCAACATTGTGCCCTTTAAGAATTTTGGATTACAGTTTGTAATTACAGAGAATGTTTGTAGCTCAGGGTTGAAATCAGGAGTCCTTGATGCTCTTGTAGCTGGGAGCTCAGACAGCACCAAGGGCCACTCAGTTTCCAAAGTCTTAACTGTTTTGCTTAGGATATTACATATCTTAGCTAGAATTCTCCAGGACTATATTGTCCAAAAAGTCTGGGGAATATATGTTTCTCTGGGATGCAGAAAGGAAGGACAGTTATTCTTTCTTGCAGGAGAAAACTGCATTTATTGCTATTTGGATAGCTCTTCCTTCCTCAAAAGGGACAGAAACATGTTCAAAATTCTTCACACAAGTACATGAGAAGATCATTTCAAGATGTGTTTGTTCTCGCTAACTTAGGATCCTCCATCCTCTGATTAATTCTGCATATCTTTCATTATAAGATGTGGGCAATATGACTCTTACCTGCCACGAACCAGATGTTCAGATCCCTGTAGTGGCAGCTGCCATGCCAAAGAAAGATGCTTAGTTATGCATACAAATGAACCTACATTGGTGGGCTTTATTAGAATTATTTCATAATTCCTTGTTGGGATATTTCCAATTAAATTTATTTCCAGTTAAAGTTAACATCTGTCTTATCATCTATGTGTTCAGAATACTAGACTTATGGAAAATCTTTTTGATCTTAATAGCTGCATTGATTGCTAGCTGGTGGGATTACATGCTCATATGTGTGTGTGTATGTGTGTATGTATATATACACTGGCATTATTAGAATTGGGCCTTGAAACATAGATCTTTGGTCCTGTGGAACCTCCAAATAATTCTCAAGTCAGCAGTGACAGTAGCAGATCAATAGATTTGTCATAAAAAGAAGCCCTATGAAAATTGGCCAGGGAAACACTAGGGCAGGTCTTTCACAAGTCTAAAGTACTTTTGTTGGTTGTGAATTCATAAAGGTTCATCTCCCTACTAGACTGAGGAAATAACCTTTGTTATAATGGTGTTCCACAGTAGTGTATACTTGATAAACAACCTTGAAAGTACTTTCATTTATACAATTCCTGAAGTCTTGAGTCTGGGGTAGTTGTGGGAACAATTGATGAATTAGAAAATAAAAATGAGTATCCATAAAACCACTTCAGTGAGATCCTCTAAGCTACTATAAAAACAAGGTATTTTCCTGTGGAAAATATAAACAAGTGTGTGGATGACATAGTTCAAGAGAGTTCAGCAAGACAGGTAGTCTAAGCTAACACAAAGTGTACAGAAGTGGGCTGTTGTTGTTGTTTTGTTTGTTTACAGACCACACTGTATAAGGTAGTTTGTAGGTAGTTAGTGGCTAATAGCATTTTCCAACTATCATCCAACCATCCTTGTGTTAAAGTAACTATTTAGAGATAGACTTTTCAATACTCTAGTAAAAGTTGAGTGATGCAATGCAGATACCGTACTGTAAATCCCTGGGTTAAGAAATAATCTCTACACTGGGCAAGGAATGAGAGATAAGGCCAATTCCTGTTTGAGACAAAGTGTTGGTTTTATTATTTAAATAAATGTGAATTGCACTTAAAATGTGCAGGTTCAGCCTTGAAGAAATTGATTCCTTTTTAGGGCACTGCAAAGAAATTAGCAGAATTAAGACAGCCTTTATGTGAAGGTCTTTTCCTTATTTGAACAAATCCTCCTAGAGCAAAATCCTTTCTTGACATATTGAAACATATGTCTGACTTGCTTTTTCAAAACTCCATTCTACCTGTTGTCAAATATTTTTAGGACATGGAATGAAAATATATGAATTTTGGCAAATTACATTACATTTTGGAAATCATCAGACCAACATTTAGGTTTATTTTCTCTGAGGTGGAAAAATTAAAGGAAATATTTCAGGTTCTAAAAATTGTGAGGGCACATTGATAAGACAGAAATATATATATATTTTATGAACTAAGCTATTTAGGAAGAAAGAAAAATGGGGAGGGGAAGAGAAGAAAGTGCAACACTAATTGTAACAAGGGAAATAGTGGCAACCCTCAAACTACTACTGCTAAAATGCATGGAGCTTTAATTAAATAGTAAAATGCACGATCATTTTGTAAGACCTTTCTCAAGGCTATAAGAGTTCAATTTACAACTTACCTCCCTATTAAAATTCAATAAATGACATTTCTGTGGCCCTAGGAAGGTTTCACTAAAACATCATAGGCATTATATCATTTTATTAACACTGAACTTTTGGGTATTATTTGGAGACCAGCTTCTTTTGTGACCCTCCATTCTTTCTTTTGTATCAAAAAGTAGCAGAAGCTGATACTGTAGATCTTGTCTATTGATAGAAGTTAAACAGCATTGATCTGGTTTAACATTTGGGTGGTTATAAAGGACTGTCAGCTGGATTGGGGAGTTAAAAGAACTTCCCAGAAGCATAATGCTACCAGGAAAATTTCATGGAAGTGCCCTGATAGTCACCATGACCCTCACTTTATCCAATATTGTAGGCTAGAAAATAAAGATGTTAGGAGCTGAATAAATAATCCAAATAGAAAATGTTTTGACACAAGAAAAGATGGCTTAGTGTGATGATGAGGCTGGCAAACAATACGCAATTTACTAAGGGAAAGGAATAACTTTTAAAAACCTAATTCATATAGTTTAGTGCAATCAGTGACAATTTCACGTATGAAACTTGAGAGGTATTCCTGCCTTGTAAACTCTTGGTAATCTTGATAAACTAATGTTATCCTGCCTTTATAAAAGACATCTTCCTATATAGCTATTGGGACATTTGCTTAGGAGGGTATCAAAAAATTTAAAATGATAAGTGTGACTGTGTAATTGAAACCCTTTTATCATAAAGTTAAAGCAGCTATCTTGACTTCTCTAACATTCTCTCCTCCCATGGATGACCCTAAAATTTCTGTATGTGCCTATAATCCACCTGATTTTGTCTGAGCAGTTCAGCAATAACTAAGCAGGTACTTCAGACAAAGTAACTCAGGCTTTAACAACCTTTATTTAATTTTCATTCTTTTTTTAGTTGCCTTCCATAGCCAAAAAAATTGGGATCATTTTGTTTTTCAGCCTGTACCCCACTTTCTGAAGAAGCTAAAAGTTAAAATGGATATACTTGTGTTATAGAGTTTTAACATGCCTTATTTCTACAGTTGAACATCAACTTATTTCCTGCCAAATTTTAAGAGCATTATCTCCAGATATTCCAGAGATTGCAAAGTGGGAACTGAGAGCACCAGAGTGAATGAGTTTGAGAGCCAGTTTGCTGTAATGTTTAAAATATCTGGCTAGAAACCAGGAGACAGAGTTCTAGTCCCCTGGGCATAAAACCAAATGAGTGACCTTAGGCCAGTCACTTCTCTCATCTTGGCAGACACCTTGCCAAGAAAGCTGTGGGGGCTTGTTCAGGTTCACACATGATTGAAAAGAAGACAAAAAAATCTAGAGCTGAAAATCAACTTATTCCCTGCCAAATTTTAGCAACACCATCTCTGCTATGCTCCAGGGGTTGCAAAATGGCACTGAGAGCTCCAAAATGAGTAATTTAAAAATAATTTTAAAAAACCATACTTCAGTGCAGGCTTTGGCCAACACGATTGCTGAGGCCTGTTAATCATTTTGCACAGATTTGCTTTATACTACAAATATAATGTTCCTCAAAGGGAAACTTCTGAGGAGGAGAAGTTTACTCAGATTGTATTCAAGGCCACATAATTATAATTCGTGATGATTTCACTAGGTACATTCAGGTCACCTAAATGTCTGTTCTTATGCTGAAGCACATAACATAGTCTATGTATTGCTTTCTTTTAAAGATTGGATAGTTTGAATCTTCTGCAAATCGTCCTTGACATATTGCTTTTGTTTCTTGTGCTCAGTCAATACAGGTTATATTGTTCTCGTTGTCCCTGTTTACAAGTATGGCATAAACACTATCTTCTTCCCAGGCAAAGCTCAGAAAATGTTCCTACACTGCTGCATGATGCCAGTAGTAAATGCTTGATAAGTTAGAAGTATAATCAATTTAAGAAGCTAATTAGACTTAGGGAGAGGCAGATCTGAAAAGTTCCAAATGAATTGATCAAATAAGACAAAATGGATTTCTGAAGATTAAATTTTGTGATTAATTTGAGAATACAACAAGTAAATTAATAAAAACTGCCTATGTTCTCTTCTATTTATACAGTTTGCTTCGCTCCAGATCAAGAATACGTGATTTGCAACTTTGACAGTGAACATGCAAAGTTGTGTAGATGGATGGGTGGATTAGTAAGATGCAGAAAACTGTAGTTATGAAGAAAGGAAAGTATAGATTTGTGCAATGCACGCAGTTTTCAGGGTGCTTTAATTTGTCTTAAGTATCTGAGATTCCTAAAGTGCTCAACAGAATCCATTTTGATTAAACTGCATACTTGATGAATTCCCACAGACAGTTTTATCATATTATTTATTCACCCATTTATCATATTTAGGTACTAGTTTTTCTTTTAAGAAGTTTGAAGAAGAACAAATGAGGATTTCTCTCAATTTATTCATACAATAACCATGCAAATGGGTTAGATTGAAAAAGAATAGGTGTCCCAATGTCAGATTCATAACTGAGCAGATATTCTAAACCTGGATTCATTGTACCAAATTCAGTGCTTACCATTCTATCACATTTCGCACACATCCCGCCCCTGCCACACACAATTACTCAACATTGGATTTCTCATCAAAAGCATAAAAGAATAGCAACCCCAAGGCACCAGAAACCTTGCAGACGCAAACAGCTCAGTTCTTTTCTTTTTGAACTCAGGCACAATCTTTTATTCCCCAGATTTTTATAATCAAGATACACTGAAGCTTTTAAACATGAATCACATTCCTGGCCCAACTAGACTTAGCTGTGAACAAGGACATTCAAGAACACATGATTCCCACTTAAAAAGAAACCCTGCCTTTGCTTGGATCAAACTCTATCCACCTCTTATTTCATTAGCACAGCCTTCCTTCATAGTTTGTTTCTAACTCTATTCTTCCTACCTAACTGCCTGCTTTCTTTGAAAACTCCTGGAAGCCAGCTGCTAGCCAGAATCGGTTCTTGAAAGATTATTAAAGATAGGAGAAACTAGAAAGGTCCAGTATGTATCAATTTTTTCTGATGCACTGTGCTCCCAGGGTAGCATTTAATTGCTTTTGCAATGATCCTTTAGTCCTTGCCAGATCACTCAAGCATCACTGATATTTATTATTTTGGGGGATTTGTTTTCTATTACTGCTCTTCACTACCAGGCCTCTTACCTTCAGAGTCCACTTCATAATTTTCATTGTACTTGATGTCTTTCTCACCCTTCCCTTGATCAGTGGTAAGAATTTTTCAAATATTACAAACTCAATTTAGTAATGAATTACTAATTTGTTTACTAATGAGTGAGGAATGCTATGCACAACCATTAGTGGACCACTAAATGCCTAAAAATCAAGTGACTCTGGGCCGCATACAACAAAATGAAAAGAAATATATACAAACTAATATTAATGTTATTCTCACTAATCCAAATCCCCAGGCCTTGTGAGCTCAGAACAAACAAGCTGGAACTGTTTGATACAGGTTTATTCAAGCCTGGGTCCTGGCATCAATGAGTTTGTTACAAAGTCAGCGCTGGGAGCTACTTCCTTCCAGCACTCTTTATAGGCAGGCCACACACCCGTGTTCCCACCCACATAACCAGCACCTGGCACCGTCAGTTAGTTCCTGGCCATAGGCTACTGGCCTCCATCCCATGTCCAGCTGCCTCACCCCGCTTGCCGCATCTGCCAGCACCGACCAGCTGGGGGTCGGAAGTGCGCCAGTCAGCTGTTTGAATGGAGGGGGCTGTCAGGCCTCACCATCGCTGTGGCCAGATCCGACGATGCCCCAGCCAAGTACATCGTCACTGCCTGGGCCATTGCTGCACCACGTGGCTGTTCCTGCTATTCTCCCTTTCCCCTCCCACAGGTATAGCAAGCCAGTTGGGGTTTGACAGGTGGCTCCTCATACCAGGGCCGCACCTGGAAAACATTAAAGACATATAAGTTATTCATGGGTGTCTGCAGGTGCTTGGGTTCCAACTCCCCCTTGGTTTATGGGGGTAAGCCCTGTGGAACCGTCAGATTAATTGATCAGCCTGCATATCCTTCTCTACCACCTAGGTGGCCTCCATTGAGGGAAACCCTTTCCACTGCACCAGGTACTGTATTCAACCCCTGTGGACACCGGAATCTAGTATTCGGTCTATTTCATATTGGTCATCGTTAATGGGTCCTGGTGGCTGTAACGGGGTCCTGATATGGGCATCCTGATATTTATGGAACACAGAGTGAATGCACCCCAAAAGGTGAGGTAATTTCAACTCCACTGTTACTGGATTTATCACCCTCACTATGGGAAAGGGACCAAGAAACTTCAGGCCCAGCTTCTTACAGGGTATTCTTATCCGAAGGTATTTGGTCGAAAGGTACACCTTCCCCCCCACCTGAAATGGTTTGTAGGAACCCCATTTTTTGTCTGCTTGGGCCTTGTATGCCTCGGCTCCTTTCATTAGAGCTGCCTTTACGGTGCTCCATACACCCTGTAGAGCATTCATCCACTCATCGGGTCAACAAGACGAGGTTGGTTCCTGCAGCCACTCGGGAATTGGCATGAAGTCTACCCTGCTGACCATCCTGAATGGGGTGAACCTACTATGCCACCTCCGCAAACGGCAGAAGATCTGCTCAATTGATCTGCTGGTAGGTGACATAACTTCTAAGGTACCACTCCACCATGGCATTGGTTCATTCAACTGCTCCATTGGTACTCGGGTGGAATGCTGAGCTGAGACCCTGAGAGGATCCGATCCTCTGAACGAACTCCCATCAAAATGCCATAAATTGAATATTAATATAAATTTGATATTATACATCAGGGCACCCTGTGGAGATGATAGACATGGGTGATGAATAATTTGGCCAATTTCCATGGACGGTAAACCGGAACATGGGATGAAATGGGCCTGTTTGGAGAAGAGATCAACAATAGTTCATATAATGGTATGCTTGCACCTGCTTTTAAAACAACATTTAAATAATTTCTTCTGCATCGACACATATATCCACGATGATATTTAAGTGAGAAAAAAATGTTTCAGGGTTGAGGGAGATTTGGGGTACAAACATATATACAAATCTTACAGATTTTAGTCCCTCACCAGTGTTGAAGTATTACAGACATAATACCTCAGACATTGAGCATCTATAGAATAGCTCCAGTTTTGGAGTTGGCCTGAGAATGAACAAGCCATAGAAGATTAATATCCAAAAGCAGGTCAGTGGTGAAAGGAATATGAACATTTTTTTTCAATAATTGTTATTATTTGTTTGAGTTAAACCAGACCTTTTTTAATAGGACCTTACAGCAACATACTTCTCCTTTCTCCTTTTTTTTAACCCTGTGAGATAGTTTTGGCTGAGAGAGTGACTGGCCCAAAGTCAGCCAATGAAGTTCTCTGACTGATGGTCAACTAGAATCTGGGGCTTCCTTCTCCTGGATCATCACTGGATGTATTCCCTCTCTTCCTCCCTCTCCATTGTCTATATCATCTACAACTACGACTATATCTACATCATCTGTATCATCTATATAATATATTTGTTAGTATATGTATATATATAATTATGCATCATGTTAATGTGATAGCTCCTGATGCAGCAACAGTTTCTCTCTCTCTCTCTGAATGTATTTCAAAGTAGACAATGGCTGTCATTTAAAACTAAGATCTATATTTTTGTCAAAATCATAAAATAACTGTAGAAAGTTCTTTTATTCATCTGTTATAGTCTAGTACAAGACAGAATTGTGTAGTTGCACAAGTTAGACAGATGCTGTAACTTAAAAGTCCCTCCTGACAGAATGTTATGAATATTCCACAGTTCTGCATCACAGGCAGTGGCTACTGAAATGTCAAGATGATACATAACATGGTATCTTATCTGGCATTTTCCAGGTCATGTAGTTGTAGCAGCATCCCTTTCTCCATTCCATCACTGAAGGAGTAGTACATCGAAGATGGCAAATAAAAAGAAAGTTAAGTTCCCCCCCCCCTCCAAAAAAAAAGTTTTGTTTTTGGGACAAGCGCGACTTGATTTCATATTTCCAAACCAGAAAATATGAAACTCAGAAACTTTCTCATGGAGAAAGCACTAAGAAATCTAATTCCACTGGGCTACTATATATTACAAAATCCTAAATAACCACTATATGCCAATAAAGATGTTCAGTTTAACCCTAATACTCATCTGGAAGTTTGCAGCCCAGATGTTATCACCCTAAATTTCACCTAATTTTAGAGGATAGACATAGATGTATAAAGAAGCACAGTTGGGAAGGGATGGTGGGTGGGTGGGGGTTTATTTGTTTTGGGGGGTTGCTGTCATTTTACTGAAACAAATGGCTGAAATAACATTCCCAGGAGCACAAAATGGTTTGTGGATTACACAAAATTTCCCAAAGGAAAAGTAGCTTTTATCTATTTTGTCAAGAAGATGGAAATCCTGAAATTGTCAGAGGGAATTATCATTGCAAACCACAGCCAACCTTTTCATTGCAACATGATAAAAATGAGAAATCTGATTAGACATGTCAGGATGCCTTCAGGCTGCATTGCTTTCTACTGGGGCCAGTTTAGCTAACCTTCCAAGGCTTGGTTTCCTCACTGTTCTTTGCTGAAAACAAGGGGAAAAGAAAGAAAAATGTAACTTTTATAGGTTATACTACAGGCTGATACAAATGAAATGGCCAAGATATACAGAAACATACCACAGTGGTAATTTAATAAAGTCTGAATTTTCAATCCTGTCTTGAGCTAACAGGAATCTGAAGTATTTTAACAATTCTTGGAAGACCCACAACTGAATTGGACAATGTGATTGTTTTTAAAGCATTATAAAGGCATATGGAAATTATATGTGTAAATTACCAATATATGTTTCTAGTTTGGATCAGACAATTTTAACTGGGGAACACAATTGCAGTGTCTACCATCTTGTTGATTTTTGAACCTTCCCCCTACAAACCCAAATGTCCTTGAATAAAACTGCCTCAGCAAAGAACAGGAGCCAAGCTCTTTGCTAATACCTCTTCCCAGTAGACCAGGCACACAGGATAAACTGGATAAATTGGGCAGAACTCCCAGTTCCTGCCATACACAACATCCTGATTTGTCATTTGCTTTTTTTTTTAAGGCCAAAGTTTGTAAGAGACACATCTGCTCTTGCAACATAGTTAAATTTTTCAAACTTGGCAATTGTCTGGCAAATTGATTGCCTCATTTAGAACTCCAGAATCATGCATATTACTCTGCAAGCTACAGAACACTTAAAAAAAATCAACTCTATTCCAGTAATCAGTCAGTACCAATGAACACTACCCTTGCCCTTTTGAGAACAAGTTAGAGCATTACAGACAACATAGATACATCAAAGTGATCTCCTGTTCTCAGTTTAATTTACCAGCAATAGTGCTTCTTCATCTTCAAACCTAAGGGCAATGCACCTGGTTTGTCTTTAGATATTAGAAGCTAAATGCATTCATATTCCAAACTCATTTTCATTGGAATATATAGCATCACTCTTTCTAATAACATGTGAAAGAAAGCTACAGGACAAGAAATATTGAGTACTTGGATTTGATAATATTTTAAAAGAACTATCTATTATCCAACATTTTTAGAAGGACTGAAACTATTGCTGTTACTGCAAAAAAGTGGCAAGAACATTTTTACTAGAAAAGCTTAATGTTTATTTTGAGACCAAAGCACATATTATTTCATAAGCATTGCCATTTCAATATTATTTGTTTTTAACATTCCAACTTACTCAATCATTTGCCTCCATAAATTTTTGTTTTTGAACAAAAAAAACCTCATACACAAATGGTGCCAAAATGCAAGGGGGAAATAAATAAAATGATTATATTTGCTACACAGCTGCCAAACAAGTCAATAAGTGGGGTACAGCAAAACCAGAACAAAACCCACCACGGCATTATGACACTTTAGCACAAATTTAGGAAACAAACAAGTAGGCCTATGTGGTAAATGGTATTCATCTATTGTGCAAGCTGTTGAAAATTTCATACTTTTTCTTAACAATATGAAAAGTCCAGGGGGAGTCAGATTTGCTCAAATAGTTTAAAAGAAAATTTAATACCACCTTCCAACCAGGTATTTTTATCAGAATATAGAAAGTGAAGACAAGTAGCCATTAGAAGCATTTATAAAGATTGAATGACACAACCCTTTTTTGTGACTATTCCTTTTGAATGCAGGCATGGAATTCACTACCTCCCAAATGAATAAAAAATTCTACATGCTGAAACCCAGCACATCAGAGGAAAGGATAAATATACATTGGTTTCTTTAATGGGTTACTTTCTATGGCCGAGATTTTCAACGGATGGGAATTTTCACAATGGTGCACTCCTCTATATTGTGATCATACAGTCCCCCATGGTTGTGTAATCTGCTTTGCTTTGTGTTGTCTCTTTTTTGTTTGCTTAAAACATGTACACTGCGAATAGTTCCATGCTCTGGGTGGCTAGATAAGCCAAAGTTTGGAAATACAAAGCAGAGACATCATGGTGAGGGGGATGTGCCAACTTGTAGATAGTAGCTTGCAATTGTGCCGTGGATGTCCTGCATGTTTCTGTGGGCCTTTATGCCTCTTGACTTCTTTAACCTTCCCTGCACCCTGGAGATATCCCTGATGCAAAGTAAAATCATTGTTCATCTTGCCTAGAGAAGACTGAAAAGAAGGAGAGCTGCAGTTGTATGAGTAAATAATATCAAAAATATATTGCAAGTGTACAATTATAGAATGGCTGCCATCACACACACTCAGTTTGGTTACCGAATTAACCTGTTCTCTGGAGGGACACAATACAAACCTTTCCCCAAATTTACAGAAGTCAGCATGATCAACATGTTATTAAGCTTGTAGTTTGGTATGTTACATCAATATGGTCATAAGAAAGCAACTTAATGGTAAGAAGGTGCAGCCATTGTGGAAAATATTGCCAAGTGCAAATTCACTTGAAGACAGAGTAGTAAAGGAGAAGCACAGAGCAACCTGACAAAGCAAGACATTTGTTGATATGAAATGTTAGCTGAAGAAGTATAGTTGAGAAAGTCCCTTAGAACCATGATGATTACTGAGAAAGCATATAGCATTACTGCAGTATCAATGTGATATCATATCAAAGACAAATAACAGTCCATGGGGGGAAAAAGAGAGAGTGGGATAAAAAAAAGATATGAGACTTGAGTATATAGATAATTTAACACTAATTGTGCAATTATTTTATTACATAGTCTAAATCACCACAGAAAAGGTATCCTTCAAGTCTTAAATTTCCCCTAGTGAAGAATAACTTCATGTTTTGAAACACAGTAATTATTTCTTGAAAACAAGTTCTGTGCTGAGTAATTTGAGAGTTTTATCTCCTGGGTTCTGCTGCAATGTAACTGAGCAAGTGGCAATAAATCTTATACTAATAAAGTTGGTAGATTCCATATTGGGAAGGAGTAAAAATACATACTCTTCTTTATTACCTAAAGTTGGCATCTTAAAAGGTGCCTAAGAAGGTCAAAGTTTCATCCATTTCACCTAATGATCCATTCTCAGCCTCAGCACATGCTCTGGGAAGGTATATGAAAACCAGCAAGAAGGCTTTATAAGCTAACCCACCTTCAGGACAGTTTTCTTCTCCCTCTGCCTTCTTTCGTACATTTTATTTATGTCCACCTTCTGCATGAAATCAGGACAATCTTCATCCTTTTCAAAAGGCTTGCATAATGAAAATCCAGACGTGTATGTCATAAGTAGCTTCCATAGATTTTTTTTTTAAATCTGCATAATCTCTTCACTTAGAATTATCTCTTTGTGGAAATCAATTTTATGTGCTAATTGTTTTGAGCATGAAGTTGACACTTTCTAGTAGTTCAATAGTTCAAGAAAGGAGCAGTTCAGTGAAAGAATGGGACTAAGTCAGTTAATAGCAGTAATTAGGGCTGGAGAAATATTTTGTACAATTTCTTGAATCAATGCGAGATCCAGAATGCAGCCATCCTTGGTATTAGGTAGCAAACTTTTTGATCCAATTCTCTGAACAAAATATGCATATAAAAGAAATTTATGAAGGTCATAAATAATTCATAATTCATACTCCTAGAATGATAGAACTTCTCTGAAGATAAGCTGAAAGCCACAAATGGTCAAGAATGAGGTGACTAGAAGTCCAGCCAGAACACCCCTTATAGTAGAGTAATCCTGACTTTGCAATCACCACATTGGCTCCCAGTAGATTTATGGGCCCAACAAAAAGAAATAACCAGCATATTTTAGGAACCATCTTGCCAAATCTGACTCTCACTACCTGGTCCAAACAGCTACATAGGTTCTGATGAAGGTCCCATCTCAAACAAAAGACAGATGAGATGTGGGCCAGGAGGTAGGCCTTGTTGGTAGTAGCTCCCATTCTTGAAACATAAATTTCCAGCAGTATCTTGATAACAATCTTCCTTGCATTTTGCAAACCACCAAATATCATCCAGTTCAAATTTGCCTTTGATTTGGGACAACACAATAATACTCATGATTAAATGAATGCATTGTTTTATGGATATAATAGTTTATTATTGTTGTGTAGATGTAGAAATTACTATAAATTAAAGAAATTCAATTTTATTCATTATTAATAAATATTAAGCCTCAGTCAAGTCATTTGTTCTAGTTTTACACACACTTACACGCATAATAACACACCACACCACACCACACCACAACACAACACAACATAACATAACATAACATAACAACATGTAATAGCATTACATTGCATTGTCCATTAACTCTACTCTCATGGAGCCGTCTTTAATCCAACATTACTCCCAGAAGTTTTATTAACTTTCCAGTCTTGTCCATAGCCCTGGGATTTTGTGCTGGTCTTCCTTCTAATATTAATCATGCCTATCTGTGCTTAGCTTTTCCAAATTCAGTCAGCACTGACTAGGTGTTGCCATTTTCTAAAGACATAGCGACAAATAGCAGCTTCATATGGAGTATGATATCAATCACTACGGGAGATTGTATATGTGTGCAGGGAAACAATTCTCTCTTGTTAGAACCAAAGTTTCAAGCAGAAGAACATGACTGTGCCTTTGATCTTAAATCCTATTCATGATTTGCTCAACATTCTATCTGTTGCTCATGTTTAGCTATTAAAGTCTTTGCTTACATATACAAAACAGCATTATCCATATATAAGGGAAGAATATTAGCAAATTGGGGGATGGGGTGGGAGAGGTTTTCTCCTTCTAAAATATATGCAGTTTTCTCCTTCTAAAATATATATTAGAATGTGGAAAGAGAAAGATTTTTTTTTACAAAGCACCCCATTAATCAGGAGCTTTTAAAAAATCATTTGGAAGGTCTTTAATTAGTTAAATGTTTCAGCCCTAGAAATAGCTAACTCATTTTCTGTGCTTTTTATTTCACAATACTATGAACAGTATCCTTCTAGCTGTGTCCAACGAAAGATGACTGCTACAGCCATTAAAAACAATGCCATAAAAATGTGCCTCCATCTCATAGCAGTTAATTCTACAGTAATATGTTCTTAGTATTCAATTAGCATTTATGTAACACAGCAAAGGATTACCCTATTAAACTCAAATTAAGTGCCTCCTTCATTAGTTAACATTTCTTATTTCAAGTGCTGCCAACGTTTCTCCAAGGAAACAATATTTAAACTAAATAAAATATTCACAAATCAAGAAAGGGGACACTCTCCTTTTAGTTTTCTTGATCTCTTAAAGATGTCGATTCATTGAAGAGTGCATGGATTTTTCAAAACCTTTCACTACTTTGGAACAGAGAACTTCAAGACAATAGCAAAAGTAATAAAGCCACAACTGACTCTTTATGAGTGCTTTCAGTTAAATTTCATTACAGTTTCATAACTTGTGTTCTACTACTCTAAAGAAAGGATGTACAATGAATTTATAACACTCCTATACTAAGGAACATAAGGGATATTTTAATTTCTTTTTCCCCCCACAAATTAATTTTATA
This sequence comes from Oxyrhabdium leporinum, assembly GCA_032468155.1. Taxonomy (NCBI): domain Eukaryota; kingdom Metazoa; phylum Chordata; class Lepidosauria; order Squamata; family Cyclocoridae; genus Oxyrhabdium; species Oxyrhabdium leporinum. Next base: position 5,429 of record JANHFL010006385.1, on the reverse strand, counting down.
TTTTCTATTACTTATATATATATCTTTTCTGAATAACCATGTAATCTGCACAGGTTGGAGATATCCTGAACACCAAACACATTTCTAGGTGGATTTTCTTTTTCTTTTCTTTTCGTGAATAGATACAATTGTGCTTTGGTCCCCACCATATATACATGCCTTCTAATGATTTGGCATAAGACTAGGAACTCTTGTTCTTTAAAATCTAAATCTTCCATCCTCTGTAGTCAACAGCTTATTAAACTGAATACACACCTTTCATTTGCTTATTATTAAATGTATAAGCAACATGATGGTGAAAATCAAAGTTCAATATAGCTGGACTGTCAGCTTTGATAGTTTCTTATACTAGAAGGAGTAAGACCCAATAATACTTCTTTAGTTGACAATCATAGTTTAAATATAGCATGAAATTTAAACTGAAGAAATGTTAGGTATTTATAAAAACAAATTATTTTCCCAAATAACTAACTGTGCTACAAAACCTAATTATCTAGGCTGAACTGCATTATAGGTTCTCAGGAACAAGTGCACAGCAAGCATTTCATGTTGCATTCAGTTGATATTTTTTAGTGTAAGTTGGAGATTCAGCTAGCACAATTCACTGCTTTTGCCATCTGATAAAGCAAAGAGACACACAGAACAGGCAAGCAAGCAATAATTCATGAAAGTTATGGAACTGTTCACATAATAGTTACCATCAGCTATTTCTCTTAAAAAAACCCTTAGCATTTTCCTTTAGTGTCAAGAAACAGGCTTAAGAAGAGTATATGTGTTTTTTAGAACATCAGCATATATGTCTTGGTATTATATACATATGTCTTTGTTTTTCTTTCCTGTTCATTCAGATTGTATTACTGAAAAAAATATATTGTTAAAGGCATGAACTAAGACAATTGCAGTTGACAGAGTGAAGATCCTAATAGCAAGTTGCAGATAGAAGCAACAGGATCTTTCCAGAGAAGAATCTTGAAGCTTTGCAATTTTAAGGGGGCATAAGAATGCAAGACCATTGGAAAATTTCAAAACCAGACACATTTTAAATGAAGCATGGAACATACTGAGGAGTAGAGTTATGATTTGGGAATATTAATAAAAGAACACAGGATTTGAGAGATAAAACAAAAACATTGTAAAGTATTTGCCCCCCTGATATATCGAGTCAAGTCAAGTTTATTTATTGGTAGGGCTTCTATGCTTCACTACATTATAATGTGATTTGTTTGGTTTTGGCTTAGTGTGATGTGATGTGATGTGATGCATAGACCAAGCGATTTTGTTTAACATGTTGGGTGATCTCAATTAATTGCAGCTTATTCAGTCAATAATGATGAAGCATGGTAAAGTTTGCTTAAGGAGTAAACTCAGTTCTGCAAATGAATGCACATCAAATGTAGCTTAATATACCACAATATGAAATCTTGCTCATTATAAAAATGGAGATATAAATCTGAATTGGCAATTTTACTGCTGGAAACACATACATCATTATATTGGTAAGGATAGGAAATAAAACTGTTCAATTCATATTGCAATCTGCGTTTTCTAATTAGTTTATATTCAAATTAGAATACAATTATTTGCCACTATCTGTACTTTTCTGAATATCATATTTTTTTAAAATTTTGTACATTTTTAAGGTGTAAATTTCCCTCTGCAAAAAAATTGATATTAGAGAAATTCATGTAAATATGCATATTGGAAAAATGAATATGTATTCATATTAGAAGCAAACTAGTATAAAATACATATTAATTTCATAATTAATATTTTGTCATCATAAATGCATATTAATATCCAGATCTACTATGAATTTTTAAAGATTAAATAAAAAAAACAAACTTAAGGAATGAACTGAAGGTTGGAAAAATCAGAGTCATAATTTTCTTTATACCCTGGAAGTACTGTCCATGATTAAACTCTACTTCTGACCTTTGTAAACATGATACAAAAATAGCTGAAAAGTAGAAGGGCATATTTCACAGATTTGAAGTCTTTATCATACTACCACTTGATGTATAGAAAAAGAAACCACAAAAATCATATATGGATTGCTTATTGGGATTGAATCTAATGGTGCTTATCCATTGTGAATTTGTGTCATTGACAGACCTCAATCCCTCTGTAAGATCAAAGTTACTCTCTGGTTGGTTGTAGCTGCTATCTAACAGGCTCTGGGATAGTAAAATATTATTTTTTTCCTAGTCACATATTTTTCTCTTTATTGGATTGATTATAACATTATAATACTCCTATGCGAATGACACAGCACTTGCCAGAAACATGATTAACCCTCAATTCTTTTCCTTTCTCTTTCTTGATGGCTCACAGCTGAGTCATTCTTCAGTGTAGTTCCACTTCTAACCTGGTAGCCTTGCTTTAGAAAAAAAATGATTATTTTCTTTTGCTATAAACACAGTACAGTTCGTGCTTCTTATGCAAATCAGAATATAGTTCCTTTAGCTCATAAAGAGCTACTTCAATGTATTCTTCTTTCTCTATAAACAAAACTGGTATTATAAGACTGTGTTTCTTATTATTCATGTGCTATTTCCAAGCTAGAGAGTGGTCATTTAAGAAATGACAACAACAGCATGTTCAAATAATTTCCCTGCACTGTACTACCTGACTACTGAAAGAGTCTCTCTGCTTCTAACTGTGATGGTGTTTAGAAGAACCTGGGTTCAGTCCCTGGAAACTGGTGTACACCATCAGTGTCTGGAGTTGTCTAAAGGAGTCTGGGCCTTGGCCTTATGCAGAGCCCATGGCGGGCATTCTGCAGCAGCAAAGATTTGGGATGTTGAATCCAACCTTGGCCTGTGCAGGGGGGAAAAATAGCTTCTTTCTTCCATTTGTTCCAATTTTCATAAGTTCATTTGTTTTGTCTTCATTTACTTGAATTGCATCCATGCTCATTTCTTCTTATACTACATAGATTTGTATAAAAGATTTAGCTAGATTTGACTTAGCTAGGCTGTTTCTCATCCATATGGCATCAAGTATATCATATTTCACATGGAAGGCAGTAAAACATTCAAATTTCACATTTGAAAAATAAATATGCACAGTTGCAGTCTTATTGTCAGCTAAATTGAACTGCCCAGACTCATCTGTTTCAGAGTATTCTCTCCTTCCTCTCTGGGACCCTTTTGTTAATGATATAAAAAAAAGTTTTTAGCTACTTCCTTCAATGGAAACAGGCCAAATGAAAGGCAGCAAGCAGACAATAATTCATTATATTTTCACTTGTACTGATTTCTTCTGTGGTTTTTCTTATAACAATAAATCTGCTAGCCTGGCCTAATCTAATTCATAAGATAAAGAGATGAGGGACCATCCTGACCTCTGGAGAGGAAATGTTCTGCCTGTTTTACTGCAGAAAATGTAGGTCTTCTAGGCCTCACCAATCTGAGCTCCTGAGCTGATGGGACTTGAAGCATGTGCATCCTGCCTTAGTGGACTGGTTTGGTAGAGACAAGTGGAGAAAGATGGTCCACTTCATGGCTTAGAGCCACGTAATCTGGTTCTAAGCTATGAAGGACATTCAACCAGCACCTTGAATTGCACTTGGAAGCACAATGGCAATCAATGCAGCTACAGAGTAGTGGTGTCACATGCATTGAGTAACCATTGCCATTTACCGTCTCTTACTTTACTTATTGTTAAACAGAATATAAATCTCTATTCACCCTAATGTTGCTGTCAGGTGACAGGAGCATAAACTTCAACATGCTGGACAGTGGTAGCCACTTCAAAGCTGCTTATTGACAATATTCAGTTAATGGTTCCTATGGCACCTCAAGACTCCTTATAATGGTTTCATAGCTAAATCACAGGTAACTGTCTAGGAATAGCCATATATGTGAAATAAGATTCAGTGACAACAGCCAATAATGAGGACTGAGAACTAGGCCAGAAGCAAAAAAAATCAATATATATATGTATTGCTTCCTGCCCTACATTCAACTTAGTGGACAAAGTCATTTCAAGATGTGAAGATGTTTCACTTTTGGAGAGAAGCTGCCACATGAAGTTCAACATCTCAAGACATGTAGCAACTGCACACTCATCCAGGCAGTTTTAACTAAGGTTTATCATAGCAATACATAGCCTACAACCTCCTCCAACATTCTTTATGAACCATCACTTTGTTTATAACTACTTTTTCACCGGGCAATATAATTTGTATTCTATGTTTTGACTTCTATTTCATTTTTTCCCCAGATGAAAAGGTACACAGTGCTGTCCGAATGCTTTGGAATGCTCTCTTGATGTCAAAAATTATGTCAGATTCACAGATTTAAACATTGCTTAATCTTGCCATTACAGTTTAAGTACACCCGAGATATCATAGCGCTAGTTTTAAAAAAATGTTGAATTTTACATAAGTTATGCTGCAATTTTTAAATATTTTCAATCATTCATATTCTCCATTGGATAAAGTTGGAAGAAGCAAGGGCCTTAGGATCTCTTCTTCTCTAGTCCCAAATCTTGGAAATCTTATTCACTGACATTTTGGGGAATTGGGTTTTTCTATATTCAGTGTTCCATTTTGCTTTCCTATGTTGCTCTGCCATGGTGGCATAGACCGCACTGATATCTCTTTCTTAATCTATAGCTTTAATCCTGTCAAGTTTTGATGGAAAGCAAGGAATAGATGAGCTATATATTGTTTTGTTCTTGACCATGATGTTTTCCCATGTAATGGACAAGTGTTTATTTCTTTCAAAGAACCTGCTCCTCTTGAGCTTGAATAAAAGTTCACTAGAGGTCATGTTCAACCCAGAAATCCATCAAACATTCTTATCCCTTTGAAGGATAAGGAAATCTGTTCTCTGATTATTTTTCTGGCAGTGGGGCAAAAAAATAATATGAAAACAGTTTACTGGCAATTTCCTTGTCAAAAGTTCCTGTCTATAAATAAAATCAAGATAAGACTGACATGTCTAATAGTCCTTTCTGTCTGGAATGAATTATTCAATTCACAACTGATCCTCTCTAACGGGCTTATATTGCTTCTTCCCTTTCTTTTTTTCATTTTTTTTTGTTTTTCTTCTTAACTTTATTTAGTCCTGTTGAAAACTGCTGCCAGTGAGATAAATTATTCCAGGAAATACTAGCAGTTACAAAATCCTCCTTTTTCACACCTCTCAGGTTCCTCTATTTCAGAGTTAAGCTGCTGATGGCTGATGGATCAAAGCACATTCTATTTAAGCAGCCTCCTTTACTTATGCATACCATTCAGATGAAAACCCATGCAATATTCTTACCCTTTCACCACTTAAAAGGAAAGGGAAGGAGAATTAAAACAACCTGCCCTTTAGAATGCAAATGTCTTGCTAGGTCACCAAGTTTTTTTTTTATTTTATTTTATTTTCACATTTATATACCGCCCCATTCCGAAGACTCGGGGCGGTTTACAGCTTATA
>JANHFL010006384.1:48315-58936 GCA_032468155.1 Oxyrhabdium leporinum | reverse complement strand
GGATGATCATGATGTGAGAATAAAGTCCCATGTGACAAAGTGATGTATAAATGGTTCTGGGGCAAATATCATGTATGCAGCTTTAGTTATCTGTCCATTGCTAAAAATAAAGTTCCCAAATTCATGTTCAACTACTGTGATTTCATGGACATGTCTAGCTTGTGTACTTGACAATAGAAAGGTTTAAATATTGTCTTCTTCCAAAATATTTTTTTTTGTTTCCCAGACAAGCCCACAGCCTTTTATTCCATAGCAGCCTCCCAGTCAAGTACTAACCAGGACCAAATCTGCTAAGGTTTTTAGATTAGACAAGATCAAACAAGATTGTCTTTCTTTTATTAGGTTATTCTGGCTTCTAGATTATGTGAATGGAGGAAATAAACCTGTATGTTCTTTAACACTGCACATTAATTTCTAAATCCCAAATCTGCCTTTTCTTAAAGTAACAGTCATCCCATCCCTTGATTAATTTAGCTACTTCTGTGACTTTTTAAAAAAAAACCTGAAATTAGTGAGAGATTGAAAATAACTAGATGTTATGTGATAATTTACAAAACTTCCACTGCTCGTTACATAAATGAAAGAGACAGCAATCATTTCACATGGTAGGAAAAAAAACCCATCATGCAACTTCATGTGATTTGTACTGACAACAACATTTAAAAAATGAAAAATAGGGAAAAATGGGGGGGGGGGAAGAAACATCTCATTGGGTTTGCTTGTTATTTGGGCCATCTTTACTTTTAAAATAGCAAATATTAAAAAATACACATTGTGGAGGACAGTGATGCTACCTGGTAATGTTGGTGGTTGACATTGACATTGTGTTGCCAACCCTTGGACATTCTGCTGCTAGTCTTGGGACAAATACACAGAGGAACAGGCTGCTTAGTATTTTCCAGATCAGAAAGAATATGCCTCTGAATAGCTGTCAATGGAACACTCTACTGTCTGGTTCTGCTTGAACTGTTGAAAATAATATTTTGGATTAGAAGGGCCTTTAAATTGATTCAACAAGACTTTTCTTCTGTTCTTATAATGCTATGGGATACATTATCCTTTTCCTAACAGTCCCAAGCACAGAATTTGCCTTAGCTGCCTTCACATTGGCTTGACACTTTTATTGACCATCCATCAAAGCCCAAGAACTCCTTCATATCAGTGAGTCTTAGCATCAGCTGAAAGTTGTGGACAGAATTTGTTTAGTTTTAATATCCCTCACTTTACACTGAAATTTACTTTCATTGAATGGAAATAGATTCATTACAGGGATGCCCTCTCTCCTTGTTTCTTTTGATAGCTGCAGTGACCAAATAGAGGTTGATTTCCTTCTTCCTCAGAACAAAACCTATGTATGCTGCAGTGTCTTTTTTGTGTCTAACTAATCTTGTTGTATGCCATTACTTCCTTCCTGTGGTTACATTTTGTAAAAACATTTTATTCCAATCATGTCCCGCACTGAAGATTTCAGGTATGAAGTACAACATACAGGAAAAAGTTTCGTTCACATTCACTTTGTTTAAAACCTACTATTTATTATTATGCCATCTCCAGCTGATAAAAAAAAACACCTGTCCCTATTCCAACTAATGTGAAAACTTGTCCTTAAAGCACATGGATGATCATGATGTGAGAATAAAGTCCCATGTGACAAAGTGATGTATAAATGGTTCTGGGGCAAATATCATGTATGTAGCTTTAGTCATCTGTCCATTGCTAAAAATAAAGTTCCCAAATTCATGTTCAACTGCTGTGATTTCATGGAGATGTTTTCCTAGTGTACTTGACAATCGAAAGGGTTTTGTTTAAAACCTACTATTTATTATGCATGTTCCATCATTAGCAAGTACTACAAATTTTCCAAAGTTTGTCACTCCAATGGCATCTTACGAAGGAGACAGGTTCATTAAACTTAAGCAAGGGGAAAAAAACACCTCAAAATCATTCTGTCTGGTTTAAAAAAAATGCTTATTAAAAATGAAACTATTCCAAAGATATAACTTTGCTTATTTGAATATATGCCTTTATCTATGTAATAAAAATAATTTTAGCTTTTAATTCTAAACATGCTTATACTTGCTTGAAAATAAATATCTTAACTCAGTAAGGACTGTTTCTGAATAGGCATGCATTGGACTGCCCTTTAGACACATGCAGGATTACACTGTATTCTCTTGTTCCTTTTCAAAATAAAATGTATAGATTTAAAGATATGATATATACCATTTTAGATAATGTGAAGAAGAAACAATAAAACCATGATATCAATTGTAACCATTTTATTTACATTATAAAGCTTTAACCTGCTTGATAATTTCATCTTCTAATTTTGTTTAAAGGTTAGCATATAAACCAATTTCCTTCAAATAATTTTTATTCCAGTGTTTCCTTTTTTAAAAAAAATACCAAGTTATTAATATGCTTTTAAAGATTTATCTGCATGTCCCCACTCCATTCTGCCCTCTTTTAATATATACTTTGTTTTATTTCTTACCTATTATTTACCAAATCTGTACTGTATATCTCTTGATTTAATTTGCAGTTTAAAATGTTATCTTGCTTCTTTATATGATAAACCTTTATATTTTTGGTGGCATTTAAATTTAATAATAAATATTTTCTCTTCTCAGGGTAGTCCCTAACAAATATACAGTATAGCTTTAGGAGAATCAGATTTAGCTTTTCAAGCATTATCATTATAATGTTTAAAGAAATTAATACTGTAATTAGCTGCTATACATTCTTTAATGTATTGCTTGATGTTCCAATTTAACAAATCCATTCTTATTTTTATGCTACTATAGCATTATTCCAAAGATACCTGTGTGCAAATAATCAGCTTGAATTGGTATTTATGCATGTGGGATTTTGATATTCAATTACATTTTTATTAATGCTGGTTCATACTTGCTCCAGTAAATACATAGTCTAGGAGAAAAAGATTATTAGCTATTTACAACATATTGAGTATTTCACTGTGTATTAATTCTGAGATTTTTTATGAATGTATTGAAAAATCCTGTTAGATCAGATTAATAATCCTTTTGTTCACTATCTGGTTTTCCACTAAGATAACTTAGATGATTTTTGGAAGTCCCACAGCAGGATGTACAGGCAATAGGCCACTCAGTATTGATCCCCAAAAATTGATATTCTGTCATATATTGTCTCTGAAGCTGGGGGTTGCTTGCAGCTATCCTATTATTTTCTTAGCTATGTGCTGGAATCCTATTCTGTTTCCATATGTGGAAAGCGAAGCAGTTAATCTAGTCTTGATTTGTGGCCACAGAAAATAACCCACAGAGTATTTCTTTCTGCCTAGTAGCTGGAGAAATAGCTCAGTCCCAGAAAACAGAATTACAGATATGTTTGATGTTTAATATGTGCAAAAGGGTTTATTTAGCTCAGCACAACATATTTAGCAGATATGAACATATCCTGTGATCTATAGCAGGGTTTTCAATCCATCCAATCAAATTCTAACTCATAATTTGTTTCTCCCACATCGGATCTGAAAAGTTGGAAGATGATCCAGAAAAGATTTTTAAGGTCATAGAGAACAAGCAGAAGGGAAAATTGTATTGCCTGGTTCATCCTTCAAATATTAGACTTTTCACCTTGAGATCACTGGAAATGGGAAATCTGCTACCAACTGTTGCCATAGTAAGCTTAGGGTGTTCGTCAGACTGCCAAAAAAGGATTGGCAGCCCATGTTTGCTACAAACAATGAGCTGCCAATTGGTAATGCATACAAATATATGTCTGTCTTTTATATATTTTTCTTTGGATCCACAGTTTCTTCTTTAAGCTGACTTCAATATTTGGAACAGATTTTATCTGAAGCATTTATTGTATGAACTACTCCTATTGAAATGTTCGTGATTTTTAAATCATTCTTAGAAGGAGGTTCATGGGCCATAGTTACATCACTTCTGAAATACACTTCACAAGTATTACAGTGTTTTTTTGGTTCCCTTCTCTCCAAAAGTATTTGGACTTGAATGAGGGCCTGCTGTTTGTTAACTAATGTAAAGCCTCTATTGTATGTTGGGAGGAGATAAGGGCTGTTTATCAGAAAGGCAGAATGGGAAAAAGAGAAAATTAAAGCCAGCACATCCATTCTGTATAGACTGCAAAACTTATTTTTATGCACATTGAAGGTGTTCACAGTTTAAATACTATAGTGCATTAACAAGCTCTATTCCAAGAGTATGTACAAAATTCAATCTATTCATTTTACTATTTATTTAGGGTATATATGCAAAATATGCTAATATTTGGGGTAACTTGTACAGACACAATCATGTCCAGGCCAAGTATTTAAATATATAGAAGGGGAGAGCTGCAACAAGTGTCTGCACAGATTGAAGTTCAATGCATGACTCTGTGAAGATCTCATGTTGACTCGAAAGCATCAATGCTCTAGTTTAGAGTGGTAAAAGGGCATCATTTTGGAGTTTTCTGAAGAAAAAAAATTCTCTACAAAAAACTCATGTAAATAATAAAAAACAATATTTTTTAAATAACTACATTAAAAAAAACTATGAAGCAAAATTCACAGTGCAAAAAAGAGCAAGTATTTTTCCACCAATCATGTTTAAGAAATCTTTACCTTTAACTTGAATATCAAAGGAACATTTATACAAATTTATTTACTTCAAATGCACTTGAACTACATTTTGCAAATAAATTATTTTCTTACTAACAAACTATTTCTTTACCTTGAACAAACAGATCAGTTCCCATGCTACCATTTAAATCAGGTAGCCTAATATAATTCAGCAAAATGATATCACACCAGATTTAGGCCTCTCACAAAGAGGATGGCTATCTCTTATAGGCAGCAACAGGACTGATAATTAAAGGGTAACTTTAATTTAAGAAACAACCTGAAGAGGTCTATTTCTATAAAGTACTGACTAAAAGTAATGTTTTTCTAGATTGAAATAGCCACACAAGTCAAATCCTACAAAAGAAAATGAAGTAAACATCAGCACATAGCTAACAACTACTTAGTTGTTAATTGGTAATTAACTTCATTTTATTTTAGTACAAGCAATGAAGGTAGGACAAATTGCTCAAGGGTATATGCAATTTCCTGTAAATCGTCTGCAGTACTGCGAAATGAACCCATAATATCTTGGCATGTCTACAGATCCTTGATTCACCAAAAGATCCCCTTTTAAATTAATCTTCTGAATCAGGAGTAAAGCTAAAGATTTTATGTAGAATTATAAATATTAGGATTTTTTTATAAGAACGTTTATAGGCAAAAGTTTAGTTAAAGAATTTTTATATTGTTAAGTTGATCATAATTTAATGAAAGGAATCTCAGATTTATTCCACAAATTAATCTTTGCATTCCACCTCTTTTGGAGGGAAGTATAAATTTATTACATTCAGGGAGAGGCTTTATGTGCTGACGTAAAAGAAAGATAGAGCACTGTGTGCCATTTTCACATCAAATTATTGCTAATCCATGCTGTGTATGGAATTTTTAAGAGGCATCTAAAGCTAGGAGCTAACTTTAATTTCCTTTTTCACAGCTGACTTTAAGTTCTTTCTTCATTTTTCAGAGGCTTAGAAAATAGTTTTTAAATATTACAGAACTATGGAGATCATATTAGCATGGATGATGCAAAGAAACCAATTGCCTGGAATTACTTTCATATGCTTATATTTAGAAAATAATATAATTCACCACCTTTGGGATTAAAAAATAAACTTATGATTGTTTCCCTAATAAGAATTATTTAAATGTATTTAATGGTAATTGTTGAAGCAAATTTCAGTAGTCAATGTAATACAAAAGATAGTAAGTAATTTGCTTATGATCACATGGAGCTCAATGAGTGAACAAGGAAAACAAACAGGAGTTTGCCAATAATTGTAATTCTTGCTTAATGTTGGTAATTAGGACCAGCAATCTGTTGCAGTCACAAAATGCAACATCACATAGCCATGCCAACTTACAATGGCAGTTCTGGTACTTCTGATTAGGGGAATCCAGCACAGTCATTAGGCACATCACCATTTGCGATCTCCTACTGGCTTCCCCATTGACTTTGCTTGTTGAAAACTGACAGTGAAGGTTTCAAATGGTAATCACTTGACTATGGAATGATGCAGCCTTTGTCATTGCAAGCCAGCTGCCAAACTCCCAAGTTGATGTTATATGACCATAGAGATACTGCAACAGCCACAACTACAAGAGCTGTGCTTAAGTTCCTCATTCAGCATTGTCATAACTCCAAATGGATGCTGAACATGTATTAAGCAAGTAAGTATTATTAAGTAAGTATTATTAAGTATTATTAAGTAAGTATTATTAAGTAAGTATTATTAAGCAAGAACTACCTATAGAGTTAGGAGTGTGGAAGAAATAATTCAAGACCTCTGACCTGAAATTTCCTTCCTTATGCATAGTCCCTTCCTTATAGATTGTTCCCTTGGTCTTTAAGAGAGTAAAGGACCACACTTGTACTACAGAAAGCTAAAATAGAAATGCTGAAAGTACAGAGTTTGGTTGTCTTTGGAAGAGACAAAGAAGAGTGTGCTGGTGAGCTAAAGCAGCCAGTTGTGCAGAGAGAGTGTGATACCAAAACAATTGGTGGAATGAGCAAAGAAGCTTGAAAGCTACTACAGATGTGAAAGGAGTAGCAGAATCTTACAGCCTCATAAGTCTTCCAAAGACATAGACCAGCTACACAGCCAGAGAGCTAGCAACAAGCAATTGTTTTTTTCCCCCTCCTATGAACTGATAAGAACTGAGAACTAGAGAAGCAATTCAATAAAAGGGAGCAATTACAGGGCTACTACAAACTTCAGTAGCACCTACTGAAGTACAAAAGCTGGAAGATAGAAGATCACATAGGGTTAAGTGTAGGGTAAAAGAAAACCATGCACTTATAAGAAAACACCACGAAGGAAAAAATTTCCAGTCCTTAAAGGTGAGAGCTAGGGAAAGAACAGTGACATTATTGCCTTACTGTTTGAAAAGGTAGCCTTGTTGGAAAAATTATAATGTGTAAGTTTAAATATCATTTTTCCTTTATAGCTAAAACAGTGCCACTTATATTATTAGGCACAGATAGGTCGAATAGTTGTGTGCATTAAGATTAACACATTAGTGTATTTTGTATAATAAATTAACCTTATATAAATACCCCAAAAATGGCCTCTTGCTCTGTGGTTTATAACTTAATTTAACTGAAACACTCTCATAGGGAATCCCTAACAAATTTTCTCTCTCAATCTAGAGTTAGTATTTGCCTATCTTGAGAAACTGGGAAGTAAATGAGCAAATAGATGGTGACCTAACACATCTAAGTTAAAATGAATGTATGGAAAGCCATGTGAAACCACAATTCTTGTTGCATGTTTCTGTTCATGAATATCATTGCAAGGGAGGGTGCTGGTTTATCACATTAAAAAACCCCAAGATGATATAACAAGAACTGACGAGCACAATTCAAACAAAAAAGAAATCTGTACAATCACAACACAAACCGTGCCGGATCAAGACCATGTAATTCAGCATATTGTATCGCACAATGACCAACTGGATGTATTAGGGATAGGCTTGCAGTAGAGATAAAGTAGTATTTAAGGCTACTATGATTTAGGAAGAAGTAAATAGCTGCCAGTACTTACATCCTGCTCTCTTCCATAAATCCATCCAGTCCCCTTTTGAGACTATCAAAATAGTCTGGCAACACCACTTCCGCTAGTAGTGAACTGAACGTTACAGCAGTGAACTGAAATAGCATTTCCATATGCCTATTCTGATCCTCTGCATTTTGTTTTAGTGAATGACTGCAGCTTCTAACTTGTTCCTTCTTCCATACTATTTATGCCATATATACGTATATACATATATACATACATACATACATACATACATACATACATACATACATACATACATACATACATTCACACACACACATACACACATATATATATACATAAACACACATACACATACACACACACACACACACACATATATATACCTCTATTATATCTCCCATTACCATTTTTAAATTCCAATGTAAAAGAGCATCATTGTTATCCTCTTGCTTCTTAAGAAATCTGCTCCAGTCTCCTAATTATTATTTTTTTTGCAACTTTTCTACCTATACAATATTTGAGTAATGTAAAATGTCCACAAATGTGCATAATACTCCAAGATTTGTCTCATTATAGAGTTGTGTATGGGTATTATTATATCAGCAGGGCCAATGCACAAGAGTAACAACCAAGACAAGTAAAAGATATTCTGCACTTCTGGAATTTGGAAACAAGTTTCAGCCTCTGGCAGAGGAAATTAGGTCTGAGCCTTGAGGGGAATAAAATTAAACATTGCAGGACCGAAACAAAATGGTTGGTCCCTGAAGACGAGAGGGGATTCAGCTGTTTCCTGCCAAAAGATAAGAAAACTCCTGCTAATTGTTTGATTTAGTACTACAAAGAATTTTTAAAAAATGTATGGTGACCAGACACACTGGCTTATGAAGCATGAATTTTGCCAGGAGCAATAGCTGGAGATTAACAGAACAACTTCCATGGCTTATCAGGTGAACTAACAAGGATTCCTACATGCTAATTTGTGTGGGGACAATTAATACCACTCAGAAAAACTGCAATCACATCACTATATATTTTGAAGGTCTAAGAAGGAAACCCAATAGCCTGAAGCTCATCACTTTTTCTAGTTCACGAGAGATGACTGAAAAGTGAAGAAAATACTACAAATTTATGACTGGCTACAAATTCTAATCTAATTTATAATCCACTTTGAAAAATACTATGAAAAAACAGGAAGTCCCTTCTGGAGGTAGTCCTTGCTTAACAACACTACTTGGGAACATAAACTCCATCATTAAGTCATGCAGTCATAAGTCAAAAAACCACATGACTTCACCACTTAGGAACAGCAGTACTGGCAATCCCAACTGCTGTTATTAAGCAAGGGCTTTGCAGATGGTTAAGCAAGAATTTCACATACCCCTGAGTTACAATTTTATGTTGGCTTCCTCATTGACTTTGCTTGTCAGAAGCCAGCAGAGAATGTTGCAAATTGCAATCGTGTGACCATGGGATGTTGCAATAGCTATAAGTATGAGGCCCAGTCCTAAATATTGCTCATTCAGCACCATCATAAGTTCAGTCACTCAATGAGTGGTTGTTAAATTAGGACTGCCTGTAAGGCAGAGATGATCTTTTATCACAGCAAAACATCTGGATGTGATCAACACAGGAGGCTCTAGTGTCCTGCAAATACCTATCATTTGCAACTGAATTTCTAAATCTGTGAATCAAGACATGGACAGGTGTGGATAACAGGTTGACTAAGGTGAAAAACTGGATGACATTCCAGAGGAAAAAATGTTGGGTCAAATGTTGAGTTCCTGACAGTTAGAACAATTAGTCAGTGGAATAACTTTCCTCCAGAAATTGTGGATGTTCCAACACTGGAAGTTTTTAAGAAGAAACAGGACAACCATTTGTCTGAAATGGTATAAGCTTTCCTGCTTGAGCAGGAGGTTGGACTAGAAGACCTCCAAGGTCCCTTCCAAGTCTGTTATTCTATTTTTCTATTATATGATTGGTTTAGCAGCAATGGGCTTCAGGTAAAAGACTTATACATTGGAGAATACTGTATGTCCTTGTAATAGAGCCTTTGAAAATACTCAGGAAAAAAAACCAGAAGGAATGTATGAAGTTGTATCCATAATTTCACAAAATATTGAAAAGAAAGACCTAGGAAACCATAAACTAGTCTGGCTATATATCAATAAATATAAATGAAACAATCTATTAAAATAAATTAATAAGTTATAAAGGTAAAGGTTTCCCTGTTCAGTTATTTCTGACTCTAGGGGAGCACTGTTCATCTCTGTTTCTTGGTTAAAGGAGCCAGCATTGTCTGAAGAGACTTTCTGTGTCTTGATTCTGTGGCCAACATGGCTCTACACCAAAGGCACACACAGAACACTTTTACCTTCCCACCGAAGTGTTACCTATTAAACTACTTGCATTTGCATGCTTTTGAACTGCTAGGTGGGCAGGAGCTGGGGCACCCCATTGTGCGTTCCTCATATCTCAAATCCAAACTGTCAGTTTTCAACAATCTCAATGTTTTTAACCACTGAGCCATCGTGCCCCCTCAGAACAATAGTATAACTTAACTGAAAGCATGGATTTTTCAGGAAGAATTGCATCCTCATTGGCAGGATGATGACTAAAATATATTGGCTTATAAGGTAAACTCTAATTAAAAAAACCTAGACTAGATACTGTGTTTCTCAGAAAACACAACCCACCCCAATAATAAGCTCAACCCTACTTTTTGGGGGATAGGCCTAATATTGTCCTACCCTGAAAATTAGCCTGGGGGGATGGGCATGACCAGCATGAGTAGTGGCGTGGGTGCGGGGGAGAGGAAACTGTCCTGCTGCAGCTGCAGCCTGCTGGTCCCTCGGGGCTGCGTTCGCCAAAAAGCCACCATTCCGAACGCTGAAGTTTCGGAATGGCGGCTTTTTAGCAAACAGGAGGAAAATGGGGAGGGAGGACTTTCCTGCCTGCCATCCTTCCCTCAGTCCGTGCTGAGCTTGAG
>JANHFL010006384.1:26920-37157 GCA_032468155.1 Oxyrhabdium leporinum | reverse complement strand
TAATTGTAGTTGTAAACCGCCCCGAGTCCTCGGAATGGGGCGGTATATAAATTCAATAATAATAATAATAATAATTAGTGTTGCATATAAAAGGGATCAAAATAATTATTAAAATCAACTCAATATTTATTTATTGAATTTCTATGCCCACCCAATTGAAACACTGTGATTGTGCCCAACATATAATAGATATAATATATCCAAGAGCAAAAGAAGATTAACATTTCCATTAAAATCCAAGAGATTAATAAATGACCAGAAACTCACAGATAAAAATTCAATCATTCTGATCACAAGGCCAGGGGAAAACCAAGCTTTTAACATCTTTGTAAAGATCAGCAAAGTCAGGACAATCACAACTCAGGGGGAATCTCTTCAACTGGGCAGGTTTCTGCCATAGCAGACAAGGCAACTCTCCTGGATGCCACAACCATGTATTGTTTCCGGGAAGAATGTCCACCCTATTGCATAGGATGGGCAGATATTATTGAAGAGAGATAGTCCCACAAATCACCCAGTTTTATGCAATGTGAGGCTGTATAGGTTATAACTAGCAACTTGAATTTCACCCAAAAGCCTGTAGAAAGCAAATGCAGTTTGCATGATGTTATGTGTATATAGGAAAACAGGATCATAACTACCTGCATCACTGTATTTCTGGACAGTTGTAGCTTTTGGGCAGTCGTTAAGGAGAGTCCCGTGTAGAGGACATTGTAATAATCTAGCCAGAAAATTATTAAAGCATGAACATAAAGCTAGCAGGGCCTCAGAATCCAGGAATGGGCGTAAGTGGCATGCAAGACAAAGGCCTTTGCAGCTGCAACTGCTGCTTGCTCAAGGTGTAAGTGAAGCAATGCAATGCAATCTAGAATCAAAAATAAAAAATCTCTAATCTCTTCATCCAGGGAGCCACAGCCACTCAGTGTTGGCAGGGTTGAGACAAAGCCTGTTCCTCTCCATCCATGCCCCCACAGTTTCCAGATATTTGGAGAAAACCTGATATAGTTAGTAAAGGTAGCCAGTGTAATATCAAATCATAAATCAGATGAAGAATTATTAATGGTTTCTATCTCTTTTAAAAGTTCTATCTTTATAATACATCAGGAGCTGAATGCTCATATTCTCTTAATATGATATTAAGAAAAACTCAAACTGCATACAACACAAATCCATACATAGAATTATAGTAGATGGTTTCTAAGTTCTTCTTTATATCTATACTGTTTTAAAAGGGGATTTTTTCCTACATACAAAAATTCATTTTCAGGATCTCACCAAAGTTTTGTTAAGATGAAACTTTCTGGATTTTGGGCAGGAAGATAAACGGCATCTTCTTTTATTTATTTAATTTTTTCTAGAGCTGGGCTGAAGAAAAGGTTTCTATGCAAGAGAGCTTTGAGTGCACAGCTAAATTGACTCAGGAGTGTCAGGGAATTGACCCTGACTCATGGCCAAAAAAATCCATTGATTTTTGGTGAAATGTTCACAGTGTCCCAAATTCATAACAGAACATGTTGCCAGAATTAATGGTGCCCTGAAAAATTTAGGAATTGCTATTTTATAATACACTAATAGTAGAATAGTAAATAGCAATAGCACTTAGACTTATATACCGCTTCAGTGTTTTTACAGCCCTCTCTGAGCGGTTTACAAAGTCAATGTATTGCCTCTAACAATCTGGGTCCTCATTTTTACCAACCTCGGAAGGGTGGAAGGCTGAGTCAACCATGAGCCGGTGGAACTTGAACTGCTGAACTACTGGCAATCAGCAGTCAGCAGAAATAGTCTGCAGTACTGCACTCTAACCACTGCTCCACCATGGTTCTAAACAAATGATTTAAATAAATGATTAAGATAAATGTTTATTTTTTAAAAAAATCAGCAAGCCTAAAATGCTTTGAGGTATTAATGTAATATTATAAAAGATTAGAAAAGACAGGGCCTAAAGTTAAGTTGTTAGTGTTGTATCCTCAGTAGTCATTTTAACAAGTATCTGACTAAATTTATATTGAATTTTAATCGTTTAGATCAGTAGGGAACTGATGAAGCAAGCACAAAAATTATATTACAAAATTGTGGCCTTGGAAAATGGATCTGTATATATTAAAAGCTAGTGAAATTACTGAGATATATTTCTGTACAATATATAATAAACAATGGGTTTAAAGCAACTGTACTATTTCTGCTTAGCTTGCCCTCAAATGCTGTCCAAAAGACTTAAAAGATTTTTTCAAGCATTGCCTTCTTTTCTTTATTTAAAACAGTTCTGGGTGGTTCATTTAAATAAAAAATTTAAAGGAAATAGAAGATATATATATATATATCTGGGGAAGTCTGGGAGTTGAAGTCCACCTATCTTAAAAGTTGCTGAGGCTGACAGAGAAACATATGAGCAGTGATACTCTGTGATCATGGAAAATCGGTTCCAAATCTTTCAAACCTGGTGTCGCTGTAGTTAATTATACATTAATCAAATATATCCTATGTCTTTTATAAAGATAAGATCGTACACTTATCATAATTTATCACAGCTTGTTTAGATATAAAAAAACATTTCAGGAACTAGAGGTTCATAAGCAGATGTCAGCTTGCAAAGTGGTGTTATTGGATTTAAATGGAGTTCATAGTTCAAGGAATAGTCATTTGCTTATAGATGCCTGACACTCTTGAGGGATTCAAAAGCAACAGTATATAAGAGGTGTATTTTCCTCATAGAATGCAAATATCCAAATTCTATCAGAGGTGTCCTCATCCTGCGAAAATTTTATTCTATTTTAAGAAGAATATAGATATAGAAATAGAAACACACATAACCACCACCTGAGGAGAGACTTATTAAAATATTAAATGTGATGTTAAATGTTGTGACTTCTACTACTTCATCAAGTTACATATTACATCTCTCATTCGCTTAACTCAGCTGCCTTCCCGCTGGTTAACAGCCATCTGTAGTAAGGAATATAGAACTTTATGAGCCCATGAATTGAATTCAGGATGTATTTAGCAATGATTAATGGGTACAATTTATATCAAAATGAGCATGAGGGATGCAAAGAGGATTATCTTTGTAGAATGTAATAAATGGCACTGTTGGTGAAGGAATCAAAAGAAACAAACAATAACCTAGCCTGAAGCTTCAGAGAAGTACCAAATCATTGGAAGTCGTACATTTTGAATTTGTAGGGACAATACGAAGCCTGCAATGTTTGGGTGCTATTGGGCTTGCAGAAAAACTATACCAAAAATTCATCTGAGCAAGAAGGAATTAAGTTTCCCCTTAGAAGACAGTAAAAGGGCTAAAGCCCTCAAAATTCACCAGATGCATCTAATTAGAAAGGTATAGTCTTCCAGTTAAACTCAGCACCAGGTGGCTTTATAGACATATCCATATAGTTTTCTTGCCAATAATACAGAAGTGATTTGCCATTCTTTCTCAACTTTTCTAGCCAACATCTTTGGAATTTCAGTGGTCCCTGTCCAAGAACTAACTACAGCCTGCCTAGTAGGGTCAGCCAGATTTGAGACAGAGCTGCCACTTACCTGAGCCAATTCTAATGCATCACTGTATAAATTTGGGCTGGTATTTTTAGCATATGATGGGAAGAAATTAGAATATATCTGACTGATCAAATAAGATCTGGATAACAGACAATCAGGGAAGCTAGAACTATAGGCCAGATGGAGAAGTTTTTTAAAAATCCATGAAGAGGATTTTGGCAAACTATTTTATTGTTGTTAAAGAAAACTATACATGCTCAAATCTGACTTAAAAGGGTCAGCAAAACTTTTACACTTTTAAAAACTTAAACTTTTGGGAAGTTGGGGGGAATTTTACCTGTTCTATCATTGTTAAATAATAGTTGATAAATATTAGACAGTATCTGAAAAATATGACTTATGGTACTTACACCTGGCATAATGGATCTGAAGTAGTATCTTTTAGTTTTAAGAGCCTTTCATCAGGAATGATTATTAGCAAAAGAGATAAAAATTCTACAGGGATAAAAATGATGGTCAAAGTAATGGAGCAGTCTCACAACTCTCTACCCTATCATGTATGCTTTGCAGTTTCTAAGTGTTTTTCAGTACAGAAAATTGTGAGACATGGTTATGTAAATCATAGCCTGGGATAAAAGATCACCAGCATTAGTGGTTTTACCCCAGAGGGTAACCCAGAGTGGTTTTACCCCAGAGGGTACCCCAGAGTTTTACCCCAGAGGGTAAAATGAATTGCCAGTTCATTCTGGTGACACTAGATTGCAGGACACTAATGAAAATGGGCTCCATATCTCACATACTGCAGTTCTCTTCCTCCTCCTTGTAAACTGTTTTCACAGTTTTCTTGTCTCTCTGAACTTCCTGCAATAGTATGTAGTGTGGCTTACAAGTTTCCCTACTGATCAGCAATGGGGGGAAAAGTCAAGAATACCCTCCACAGCTTACAACTCTGTCTTTTCTTATTTTTTTTAATGTCAACTATGGGTTATTTTATTTTTTTTTTCAACCAAGGGATATATTGAGGGACAGGGTGAGACAGACAATTTCAGGAGACAAAGACTGATATCCTGATTCTCCATGTTTCAAAATGTGTATTGGTGGAAGGGTTAAGTTAATAACTGTATAATCCTAAGAAAGGCTTGTGACACCTATACCATAGTACTTTTCTTTATCTCCTTCCAAAATCAACAAAATCAAAAAAGTGTGGGGCCTTTTGTGCACTCTGAACTTGGTAGCTTTCTTGAAGATATTTCATTACAAAACTAGATCATATCATCAGTGTTAATCTGATGATTTTATCCACTTGGTAATGAAATGTCTGCAAGAAAACCACCAAGCTCAGAGAGTACACCACAATTCAACCCTGAGCTACATATATTCTATTGGGATAATAGTACAATATTTATCTCTATGGAACCCTAACCCTAACTCTTAGATTATTCTAATTCTTGGAAGTTTTCCTACCATTCTTGTAATTTAATCATCCTAAGGTCATGGCATCTGACCCTCTCAACTCCTGGAAAATAGATGGGGAAGAAATGGTGGTAGTAACAGATTTTATTTTTCTGGGCTCCAAGATCACTGCAGATGGGGACTACAGCCAAGAAATTAAAAGACGCTTGCTCCTGGGGAGGAAAGCTATGGCAAATCTAGATAGCATACTAAAAAGCAGAGACATCACCCTGCCAATGAAAGTGTGTATAGTTACGGCTATGGTTTTCCCAGTTGCAATGTATGGCAGTGAAAGTTGGACCATAAGGAAGGCTGAGGCCAATGAATTGAGGCCTTTGAACTATGGTGCTGGAGAAGACTCCTGCGAGTCCCTTGGCTTGCAAGGCAATCAAACTGGTCAGTCCTAAGGGAGATAAACCTTGACTGCTCTTTAGAAGGCCAGATCCTGAAGATGAAACTCAAATCCTTTGGCCGTCTAATGAGAAGGAAGGACTCACTGGAGAAGAGCCTAATGCTGGGAACAATTAAGGGCAAAAGAAGAAGAGGACGGCAGAGAATGAAGTGGCTGGATTGAGTCACTGAAGCAGTCAGCATGAGCTTAAATGGACTCTGGGGGATGGTAGAGAACAGGAAGGCCTGGAGGAATGTTGTCCATGGGGTCGCGATGGGTCGGACATAACTTCACAACTAATAATAACAACAAAAAATTCAAACACTATTTTTTTATGGAATGTTTTTTCTCTTTAGTCCTCATTTATAAGGCACAATTGGGACTAGAAACTGTCACTAAGTAGTATGTTCATGAAGTGAAATGTCAAGAGACCATGCCAATTTACATCAGTTCCAGGTACAGTTGTTAAGCAAATCACCGAGGATTATTAAGTGTGATGTCACGTAACCACAACTTGCTACTTCATATCAGTTTTCTCATTGACTTTGCTTGTTGGAAGCTGGTTGTGAAAAGTTGCAAATGGTGATCATGCAACTGTAGGATGCTGCAACTGCCATTAATGCATGCCAGTTGCCAATTGCCCTAATCAGGATCATGTGACTTCAGGGACACTGGGACAATAGCAGCTTGGAAGCCTCCTTTTTCAGTACCATCTTGTTTAGGACATTGGGTTGAAAAGCAGCAAGTCCTCATTTGAGACTTCAGTGCTGCCATGGGACAGGGTGATCTCTCATCCTTTGTTCCAGCTCCTGCCAGGGGCATGAAAGGAGCCCCACCGGTCATTCCCTGGGCAATGTGATATCAGAAGTGCCTTGGTGCTTCCAACATAAGTGCAATATGAGCACCATCATAACTTCAAACAGACATGATTAAGTGATCAGTAACTGAGGACTATCTGTAATCCCAAACCCAAACTGACCCATTTTCAAACAATTTTTCTTTGCCAGCTTCTATTAGTACAGTAAACTTGGCTTTATTCTCATTTGATTTTGGAGAGTTTCCTGCTGACAGATAGGAGAAAGAACCCCACTCCCTTGACGTAATTCTTTCCAATACTCTATTGTGTTGGAAAGAAGAAAATGAGATGAGAATGTAAGACTATAAAGCTCAAGACTATATAAAGATGAATCAAGATAAACATTTATAATATGCATTTTTGTACTTGAACAACAATGTAGTAACAATGTTATTATAGTAATTAAATTAACAATAATATTAAAGCAACATCAATATATGGTAACAAACTTCAAAACAAGTTACTTATTGAACATAAACCCAGGTATTTAAACCTCACTTTTTGATTGGAGAGAAGTTGGATGAGAAACTGTTTATTCTGTGAATAATGAGCCCAGGGAATAGGATTCCCCTCTCTGAAATGTGCCTATCTAAATTTCAGTTTTGGCTCCAAGCAAGATTCCAAGGGAGGTGCTGGGGTAACTATTGTTGTAAATGGTGATCATGTGAATTCTTACAGGTACTCAGAGGCTCTGCTCCATAAAAAATTGAATGTAAGCAACTCTCGTGAAAGTGGGTCCTGGCAATCAGAGAGGGTTGGTATACTGTGAGAATAACCTTGAAGGACAAGAGGAAAAAAGGCAGACAAGGCAATAGTCAGAAAAATCTGAATCCAAAGCAGGAATGGAATTTTAGAAAACATCTCAGAACTGATACCTCCAAATTCTCTTTAGGGAGGATGGTGGCACAATCAGAGTTGCAGGAGTTACCACGTCCTTACAATAAAAGTATTTTTAATATTTGTAATTGTGGCATTCAAGTTTGGTCTACCTTGAAAGACTTACAAATACTGTATTTGCTGCTGCACGATGACAATCCAATCTGACCTGCTAGATTCTGCTACTGAAGATGCTAAGATCAGTTCTCCTTGGGGAATTCATTTTGCAGCCAGATTAGGTTTATTTTGGGCAACTCGGGAGTTCATTGCCCCCATGGCAAGCATGGACCTGTCTCAGTTTATTAAGGGCCAATGCATGACAAAGTCATATGGATTGGTTTCTAATTCAGATAATGGAGCAATTATCTGGTTTATGACAGGGATGTCAAACATGCGGCCCATGGGCCAGATGTGGCCCATGATAGGCTATGAAGTTGGCCTGCGGGTCATCCCATAGATGGTGCGGGACCAGCCCCTGCTACCCTGGGCCCAGTCACGCCTACTCAGTCAGTCGCGGTGACCAGGCCACACGCACCCCAGCCCCCCAAGGGCAAACAAAATCCCTATGTGGCTTGAGTTTGATACCCCTCCCTTATGAGGTAGATCCTTGTGGAATTATTGGTTATCAGATGTTATTTTTTCAAGACACTGTAGGAAGAAAAGTCCATCTGCTTCAATTCCAAGCCCGGGAGACAGGCACTGGAAATAAAATGGAGGCTGATTGGAAAAAATGATTCCAGCATGCAGTTCTGGGACAGCTGACAAATTAGCTTGATGAGTACAAGGATTTTCATACAGTTTGCAGCATTTGTAATTTTGAGATTTGCTTTGTATGCTTTTATTATTTGATTTGTTTTACTTGTTTCATAAAGGCTCATGATGGGTCTTAATTATCAGCTTCCTTGGTCCTAATCCTGTCAGGCATGTGTAATTGATTTTATCATATTATTTATTGCCTCTACCTGCCTTTCTTAATGGACTGGTATTGTTTCCACTTTTCTCAATGAATGGGGTTAAGGTCATGTCCTGTTCTTAGAATTTGGGTGGCTAGGATGTGTTTTGTTTTGACCGAGGTGTGAATTCCCTGGTGCAGCTGTGAGGCGCGATTTCTCATCCCCCTGCCTATGGCAACTTGGGAGCAGGTCAGGAAAGCTTTTTTAATTGACATTTGGCCTCCTTTACTTCCTGAAAGCAACCTGTGCAGAGCAAAAACAATTTGAGTACGTGTATATCTTTTAAGGGGGGTAATCCCCCCCAGGCTTGATTGGGTTCTTTTTCTGGAATCTGGCTATGAGGCAATCAGTGCGGATGCTTCTGCTCTTTACCCAGGATGCCTCCAATAGAGGGTAGCCCTTCCACTTGATTAGGTATTGGAGTTTCCCCCATGCCACCTAGTCAAGATTGCATTGCACTTTGTACTGGGTTTGTCCCCCTATGACCACTGGGTCCAGGGGCTATGGGGTGGTGGTCTCAGGGTCAGCACGACCACTGGTTTCAAGAGGCTGCTGTGGAATACTGGATGTATTTTCCGCAGCAGTTGGATCAGTTTCAATTACACTGTGACAGGGTTGATAAACTTTACTATGGGGAATGGCCCCATGAATTTGGTCCCAGCATCTTGCTGGGGAGCTTTAACCTTAACTATTTTGTGGAGAGGTAGACCTTCACCCCCAACTGAAATGGCCATTGTGGGGCTCAGTGTTTGTCTGCCTGTTGCTTATAGGCCTGTGCCACTTTAGCTAGCGTTTTCTTGACGTTTTTCCATGCCGTTTTTAGGGTTGACAATCAGTCAAACTGACTGAGGAGGGGGGTTCCCTTGGGTATTCTGGCATTGGGATGAAGTCCATACTGCTTACTACCTTGAAAGGGGTTAATCCCGTGCTACTATGAACAACATTATTGTAAGCAACCTCTGTGAATGGCAGAAGGTCTGCCCAATTGGACTGTTGGTAGTTCACATAGTACCTTGGGTACTGTTCTAGGTATTGAGTCTCTCTGCCCCACCATTGGTGCTCAGATGGAAAGCTGAGCTAAGGCCCTGGAATGACCCAATGGACTGCAAAAACTCCCTCCAGAACTTAGCTGTGAACTGGACCTCTCTGTCCGAGATGATTCTGCATGGTACTCCATACAGGCGGTACATGTGCTTCAGCAAGAGTCTGGCTAGCTGGTGGGATGAGGGTATGTCCACTGCAGGGTATGAAGTGTGCCTGCTTGGAGAATAAGTCAGTCACAGTCCAGATCATTGTGTTCCCCCCGCTCTTGGGCAACTCAACTATAAAGTCCATTGCGATTTCCTCCCATGGTCTCGTTGGCTCTGCCACCTGTTACAGCAACCTGTTTGTGTGTGTGTGTGTTTCCTGGTCTCTTTTTCATAGTGGTACAGATGGTGCATCTTTTTACGTAACTGTCCATGTCTTTCTTCATGACGGGCCAC
This sequence comes from Oxyrhabdium leporinum, assembly GCA_032468155.1. NCBI lineage: Eukaryota > Metazoa > Chordata > Lepidosauria > Squamata > Cyclocoridae > Oxyrhabdium > Oxyrhabdium leporinum. The sequence goes on along the minus strand of JANHFL010006384.1, from coordinate 27,647 downwards.
CAGAATTGTCTCCTCACTAAGTGTAAAGTTTTTAGGAATCCAAAGTGGCCCACCGATTTGACATCATGGCTTCTCCAGAGGATTGAGGTGCTTAGGGACTTGGAGACATAGAGTTTCACCACCTTCCAAGCTAGGCCCTCCCTTTTTATCAAGATGTGTTGGTTGTCACGAAATCAGGAATTTTCTTCCAGTTCAGTTTTGAGTTTCGCAGTTAAATTGCTTGCGAATTGGTCTTGCCAGTTGCAGCATTGTTGGTGGGTGGTCACTTGGGCCATGGCTTGGATGAGGGGAATGGTGGTGTCTACTACCTCCTCCCACCCACATTTGTATTGGAGCATGCGGGAGAGGGCATCAGCTAGGAAACGCCTCCCCCTTGGGACATGTTTTAGCACGCAGTTGAATCTGTTGAAGTATTGAGCCCAGCGGACTTGTTTGGGCAATAGTTTCCACTATTCATCCCTGGGCTCCCTGTCTTTAGGAGGTCTCTCATAGGGTTGGCAATTTTTGCAAAGGAGGGGATGAACTGCCTATAAAAGTTTGTGAATCCCAGGAAACTTTGTAACTGTCTGCAGGTGCAAGGGGGCTGCCACCCTAGGACGGCTTGTACTTTGGCTGGGTCCATCTTTATTTTTTTATTTATTTATTTAATTTAATTTATATACCGCCCCATTCCGAAGACTCGGGGCGGTTCACAACACTATTTCAAAAACTTTAAAAAACTTTAAAA
>JANHFL010006384.1:0-11520 GCA_032468155.1 Oxyrhabdium leporinum | reverse complement strand
ATTTCTGTCCTAGACCCGGGTTAGGGGGGCATCCCCCGGGAACGAGACCCAATCAGCTCCCTGGCCTCCTCATACACATACACATACACATATACATACATATATATATATAGAGAGCGAGAGAGCGAATGCAGACATGTGTGTATGCTCATTTGTATTAGGATGCTGGAGAAACAAACACAATTTATTTTACATTCCTATAAAAGCCAGTAATGATGCTATGCCAATGGGAAGGTGCAAGTGCTGCCACGATCAGAGATGTCTGTTGATTTATATTCTGAGAAGTCATTTTGTTATATATCACAGGAAAGTGCATTTTACCATATGCAGTTTGCGACTTAAGGCCACCATTGATTATTGACTCCTTTTCCATGGATCACAGATGTTTTTTTTATCAAAGATAGTAAGGAAATGCTGAGAAAGGTGAACTCAAGTGTAGAGAAATTGATATCAACTTTCCACAGTATATAGTCATATATGCTGCTAAAGATCATTATTTGAGAAGCAAAGGAATTGTGGGAATTCAAAGCATGAAAAGCCTCCTACGTGCAAATATTGCTTATAAGAATCAATATCTCTTTAAAGAGCTCTGAGCTATACACTCCTTCATACTTTCTGTAACATAGGTGAACTCTTGCTTTGTAGATAGATTCCTATTTATTCTGTTCTTTCATATCAGCTATTTCAGGGTCACAATCTACTGTAAATCCTCAGAGAGGACGTTTACTGAGTAATTAGGTAGATATGCAATCAGCCAGCAAAGAGTCTATCACAAATGTTTATGAAGCATTCGATGATTAAAAAGAACCCGCTAAAGTACTTGTCCCATCTGTAGTTATCCAGAGGGAAATAAACTGGCAAGCATCTCATTTTTGCTTCTTCCTAGATTCACACTCACTCTCAGTTTATGCATATATAGCCTCACATATTATGGGATGTGATTATTGTTTCTTCTCTCTGATACTCATGTGTCTTCTGGTTTATGACACTCCTGTGTATTATCTGGCAGGCATCATTGTAATTGAATATTTAGACAAACTAGTCTACATTCTCCTGTGGTTCTGCACACATTTATCTGCTTGAAAATTTGAAGAGGTTTTTAAACATTTCCATTTTTTTAAAATGCCATTAATATTTGGAAATAAACAGTTCTAAATGTAACTGCAATAATTATGGGTGATCATAAACTTTCCAAAATGATAGAAATATGGTTTTAGAGATACCCACAATACAGAAGTCTCAAAGATCCCTAAAGAAACATTAGATTCCAAGATTCTCTGTCATAAGGGAAAAATCAATATTACTGTACTCTGATTTACGAAGGACAAGATGATTAATGAAACAGAAAATGAATCACTTCTTTTATTTGTGTAGATTGCAATCCCACACAAAAATAGTCTGCTTAAATCTGTTTGAAGACACTTGCATTTTTAAAACCCAGTTGTGTACAGAGATACAATAACTGAAAATGTTATATTGTTTGAATAAAAGAATTATTGAATGATTTGCTTTGATTGCATGCCACAATTTACACTAAAAATTTATTCTAGTTTCATCCAGTTTTCTGGAAAAAACGGTTTTATTTTTTAAAGTGAAGAACAATGTGCTGAAATTTATGTATGCCAGGTAAGGGTTTCTTGCACTCAGTTAGGATGGCTATAGGAAATATGTATGGGCATCCTGTTTTTCATGATACAATCATACCTCCAGCAGTTTGTAGCCTTCTTGGCTTCTCATATTTTAATTAATCTTGCAAAACAGTGGAAATATGGGGATTTTCAAAATAAGTTTAGAACCTTCTACCGTCATTCAACAATGCCTCTTCTGCAGGGGAAGACTACTTTCAGTTAACTGGAATATAGATTTTGCAATATTTGTCACAGCAAAGATCATCAGTATTAGAATTTTCAGAAGACTAGTGTATGGCTATCACTCTGCAAATAATATAAGTTAGAAATTAACAGTTATTTTCTCAAATAGTATAGTAAATTTGGATTCAAAGTTGTATATCAAGGTGGCAGGCAAAGTAGATGTGAGAAGATAAGAAAAAATATTCCAAAGCCATTTTAAGCATATTTTATTACTTGAACTTGTGATTTACAGTATACTTTGTTATAAGTTTTTCTGAGTACAATTATTCTCTTCAATCCGCAGGAGAGAAGGGGAGGGGGATGGAGGGACAGAGAGGGAGGGAGAGAGAAGGGATCAGAATAGAAATTTGGCTAGTAAAAAAGCTATGTCTTAACATACCTCTTATTTACAACGTGGGAGAGTTTTGTTACATAAGTGCATATTGGGTTTCATTAGGGATAAAGATAGTGTAAGAAAATTTCTTATTCTCCATTTTTAGAAATAGAAGATAAAGCTATTAAAGTTAAATGAATTTCTATTGTAGGCAAGAGACTTAGATATACATGCTCTTGCACATGGAGAAACAGAAAAGAATTCAGCTGGGCAGAATGCCTGAAATAATACTAGCTGCTGTTTTGCACAGAAAGAATCAATGTACAATTTTCATTGTGATGGGAAAATATATATTCTCAATAAAGGTGGGAAAAATATATTGTTCCAGATCTGAACTGCAAACCTCCAGGTGATTATATAATATTATAAAGCATTATATTATCCTTTAATAATTTATTCCATTTTTTTTTAAATGCTAGAGTTGATAAACAGCAAAGAGATATCTAAAATCTTAACCCTTTACTACTGCCTATTGGTTATTCCTCTTTTTGCAGTGCAGGACTGCTGGCTATTATGCAGGATATCATTACTGACCATGTTGCATTCAATATTTTCCATGTCAGAGAAAAAAGGCCAATAACCCTTCACACTTTAGGGAAGGAAAACATCTCTGGGTAAATGTCAACCTCTCAATCAATTTTAAACAACACTGAACTTAAGAAGCACCCCATGAATTCTGTAAGTGTTGCTCTAGAGATAGAAATACCGACATAGATATATGCAAGGCCTCTGGATAACAATGTTATTTTTCTATAAATGCTTTGGCACAAGAAATTAAGAAATAACACCATTTACTCATTTTATTCTCAATTTTATCTTAATTTGCAAAGCATATTTTCATTTATTATTTGTTTCATTTATTTCTAAAATGCTGCAGGACTAAATAAATATCATATATGGTTCCATGATCATCAACAAAAAGAAGATATTGTATTAAAATTGGATACAATAAAGTGATTTAAATACCATTGTGATTTAAAATGCTTCACTATTTGAGCAAGGCTATTGTCTGCTACTTACACAAACATAGCCTCTGGATTAAGTCTGTCATATTTATTTCCCAGGAGAAAGATAGCTAACTCTTTTCTGCCTAGGAAATTTCAAATTAGAGGATAGACTTGCTTTAAAATGTGATATATATTGAAAACTATGCAGATAATGGAAATTCTCAATTATGCCAAATAAATAAAGTAATAGAACCAATAATCTGTCAGGAGAAATGGATATGTATATTATACAAACTGATACTATAATTAAAAGGAAGAAAAGCATACACTTATATACTGGCATTCTCTTTCTGCCTTTTTCAGCTTACGGATGTGTATCATACTAACAAGATCATCCTACACACTCAGCGTTATCATAGTTGATTTTGAGGGGCATCCCTGGTGGGTACATGATTACAGACACTGGAACCACCTGGTAGGTCTAGGGGATGATATGAAGCTAAACTAAACTTCTGAAACAAAACATTCAGAGAAGGATAGAATTGGAATCATCAAAGCAAATTCCCTGTCAGTGTAGGAAACCAAATCAAAACATTCCAGACAAATGATTGTCTAAACTCTGTTTGAACACATCCAATAAAGAAGAACCCCATTTTCTCAGAGTGGAATAAAATGTATAGCATACGAAAATGTATAAATTTTATAACTTCCTAAAATAAAATCCAAATCTTTCTTATAAATATAGATGCTCCCAATTTTGATTACTGTCTACCAATTCTATTTTTACACATTAAAATTCCATGTCTGAAAATAATAATAAGAGACTTCTTTGCCAGTTTTTCTGAATGGGAAACAAATCACAGAAAAGGAATATGGTTTAGATTGTGTTGTCCAGAAGTATGTATGTGTGTAAAAAGGCTGCTCTCAACTGTTATCATGAAAGAGATACCAACCTGTCATGTTTAACCAACACCTGGCTTGACAAAGAGGAAAGTGTCTCTTTCTCAAAACTATACCCATCAAGCCTTTGAGACCTCAGGAGAGTGGGAGATATTGTTTGCTAGCAGGCTTTCAGGGTTCTGCAAATAACCAGACATGTGATACCCTGGTTGAAATTAGGCTCCAGGGGACAGTTGGTATTGCTCATGATGTGCCATGTGCATTCCCTGCTGCCCAGCCACATCATTACCTGAGTTGCTGGATTTCATTGCCTGGCTGGAAAAAGAATCCTTGAGTGTTGGTGCTTGAAGATTTCAGTCTTCTACCTGCTGTCATATAGTCTGAGCATGAATGAATTTGTGGCCTTTAAAACCATGGACCTGTATTAAATATCTGGTTTTTATCTCAAGGCAATTGCAATGTCATCTAGAGGACATTCACATCAGCTCATTGCAATAGGCAGATCACTCTCTGTTTTCCAGCTTGCTAATGCCACCCTCCCTTATAAGGAGACAAGGTCTATTTGATTGCCCTCCCCTAGGAATATAATGGATCTCTAGACCCAAGTGTTTTGTTCAACTCTTATCCCTTTTTAGGAAAGGTGGTTGAGAACAAGGTCAAGCTAACATTACAGAGGACTCTGAAGGAATCAGATTATCTAGACATGGTCCAGACTGGATTCAGATCATAATTCAGTAAGGAGACAGATTGATGACCTGTAGCAAAGGCCAAGTTGGAGATGGTGCATCAGTCACTTTTGATATCATTGACCATGGTATCCTTATGGATCAAGGTAAGAATCTCTCCCTTTGGGACCTATTCCAGTTAGTGTTGATGCTAAACAAATTGCCCCCCTTCTTTGCAGGTTTCAACATTCTTTCTCCTCCCCTACATGAAAGTCCTGGTTGAAATCATCTACCAGCTGGAGTCTGGTACCATCAGTACGCTGGTGACACTCAATAATAGCTTTTCAACCTCTAGCCAAATGAGGCTGTCAAAATTATGTGCCAGGGTCTGAAGGCTTTGATGGTGAGATACTGATTGTGGCTATTGAGGCTGCATTAGTCTAGGGATTGTACATCTTTACTCCTGAATAGGATTGTACTTCCCCAGTCAGGAAATATATGAGTGATGGTGTGATGGACTACAATGAAGCAGCCATTTCCCAGGAAGGAAAGAACACATTGCCAGGGAGCAGGGCAAGAAAAGAGGCAATGCATCATAGAGCTGGGTAGAAGACAGAGGAAAAGAATTAGGATAGCCACTCCCTAAAATCTGCCAGGTTATACTGGGAACAGTAAAGATTTGATCTGGTAATATTCTACTGGGTACAAGCAATAAAGATTTGAACTTTGGCTGGATTGATCTATGTTGTTCCTGGGCTGGGCCTGACAGATGTGTAGCTTGGGGGAGAGTTCCTCTGGCTGGTACAATCTGGCTCATGGGCTCACCCTGGGCCCCATCAATTAAGCAATGTTATTTTTTGAGACTTTTCTGTACCAGCATCGGCTCTTTGGAATGTTCTCCTCCTGAATCTGGATGAGTGCTATCCTGGTGACATGCAACGAAGCCTTGAAAAATATGGCTGTTCTCCCAAGCCTTGGGCAGGTGGTTGTGACTCCCTTGTTTGTGATTTTTTAAAATATTTTGATATGTTGTTTGGATTGCCATCTTGTAATTATTTTGTAATCTGTAATTCTAATTTATTGTACTTCCTTGTTTTTATGTCATTCTTTATACTGTAAGCCACCTGGAGTCAGTTGGAATTGGGCAGCATCCAAATTGAATAAATAAATGATATTTATTTATGATTTAAATTAAATGGGTTAATTTCTTGTTGTTGCTATCACTCATCTTAGTTTCCTTTTTTCTCCCCATTATTGCAGCTGTTAGCATATAAATCAGCAGCTATTTAGATGTCATTTTCTTATTATAGTCAATGTGTATATCTAACAAAGCTGTTTTTAAATCCCAATTGATAATTTTACATATTTGCATAAATACTAAACCCAGAAATTTCTCAAGTTTTGAACATTTCCATATATAAAATGGGTACCCTTCTTACTGTAGGTATTCAGAGCATAGATTTATTTTTAATTATATATGTCAAGTACATAACAGTTATCAACTGCCTCTATATTATTGTAACATATATTTCTCTAATTTGGGCAGAAACTGGAATGAGAACACAGATTTGAAAACCCAAATTATATTCCCATTACCTTCCTCATTATGTTTGTAGGCCTCCAAACTGATTGTAATTGTTTTGTCAGTGGTAAAATATATTCATTTTCATGATAAAATCTCATCCCAAGATAACTGCAGAAAGTTTATATGTTAGTCTTTCAAATGATTTACTGATTCATAGATTTTTTTTTCAGATTTAGTAGACTGCCTTTTTATAGTTTGGATATTATGTTGGGAACAGGAAAAAAAGACCTGTTCGTGTTAAATTAAGCAAGAAAGATTGACATCTCAAGATGTTTCTTTATCTGCTGCAGGGAAACTAAAATGTCTGATTTATCTTCAGATTATATAAATCTTTCACCTTTTGCCATTTTATAGTACATGTATCTCTTTCTAAATCAATTGTCCGTTGCCCTTTCATATCTTCCAAATATTTCGAGATGGTCTTCAACTCATAAAAGCATTAAAATGAAAGAGTTGGCTAAAGTTGCCACATTTTTAAAGTTTCCATAGTTGACTTAAAAAATGTTTTAGAAAACTGTTAATCTCTTTAATACAAGCAAGGCAGAAGGGTAATTTTTAAATAATTCTTTTAAATTTGCCATGAAGTTGCAAAGAAAACCATAGCTTACATTCTACACACTGTAGGCTGTCATTCTTACAATATTTATTAAGCTGAATAGCTTTCTCTGAATCTTTCTCAAAGTGGGATGCCCAGAATTAAACTTAATTAAATGAGATCTAATTGAAGCAGAATAAACTAGAAAGGTTACTTCCCATAATTTCGCTATTATATCTCCCTTGATGTGTTTTCTTTTTTTGCCATGATTTCAGACTGCTACCTCATAGCTGCAATCCATTAATATTCCAAGATCATTTTCATATACTCCACTTCCAAGCCAAGCATCCTACATAAATGCATTCTATATGTATTTACCTACAAAAGTTGAATGGAAAATAATGATTCCAATGTTACAAGTTACCACAGACAGCAATGACATGTTCTTTAACATCTGTTGTTTCATTTTACTTGGCACAAAGTTGTTGTGAGAAATTGTTGTGTCGCTTTTGTTCATGAAATGGAAGCCTGCAGTATAATTTGCCATGATTAATTTTTTCCCTGTTAGAGTTCCCTCCAGTTGAAATTGGTGATGACTGTTGCAATGGACACATTTTTGGAACACACAGATGGTGTTATTCACATGGATTTCCTTGAATCTGCCACACTATCAGCTCAGAGTGCTACAATGAAACTTGGAAACAACAATTAAACGTAAATGAAATTTGGTTGAAACATGACAGCTAGGCCTCATTAACTCATGAACCATCCAAAAGGAAACTGGGTTTGAATTTCACTATCCTACCCATTCACTGTACAGTCCAGAGTTGGCACTCTGCAACTTCCACCCTTTTCTAAAATTGACAGAATATTTTCCTGGGGAAGCGAGGGAGACATGATAGAGCTTAGTTCAAGAATTATTGTTGTTTCATTTATTAAAATGCGCCTATTTAAACTAAAGTTACAGAAGCTTGTCTGTTAAATTAATTCTGAAACTATCAGCCCATTTCACTGACCAAAGAAGATCATTTTGCTTCTAGTTCTGATATCTAAGATACTAACTTTTCCCATCTAATTTTGGCTTATCTGCAAATTGAACTAGTGTACCTTTAATGTTCAGCTCTTTATCAGCAAAGCAAAGACAGAGTTAGAACTGAAAGTGGTTTGGGTTACCTTCCCTCCTGCAACACCCACTTCTCCAGAGTTTACACAGCTGCAGATATTTGTGACTAATCAGCACCAATGCATGGCTTGACTGCTGAGTTGTCACAAACAAATTAATCATCAGGAATCGAGTTGACTTAAAGAGGTTTTTAGTTTTCTAATAATAGCCTCCAGTAAAGCAGCACCCAGTAACAGAATATATACATGAGTTTTGTTTCCCCATCTTCCTTTCCCCATTCCTTTTCAACATTTGCAAACAAGTGTTCTGGATAAATTTTTATTTCTGGAATCCGATCAGCAGGACAACCTAATTCTGTGGGTTTAATTGTCCAGGAAATGTTGACTCATAGTGCACTGGCAAATGCTCAAGGAAAAGACATTGTAAGCAATCATATGTAGATTTAATAAAATTTGGTTGTTGTCTGAATGTCTAAAGTGTTAGAAGAATGAAAATTGATTCCTGCTAGGATGGGGCAATTGTTACAAAAGATAGGAATCACATTTGAAAGTCCTTAAAATCTACACACTGAAGTGTATCACCAAAATGTTGAGAAGCTATTCAAAAGTAAATTTACAAACTTGATAAGTGGTCACCCCAAAAGCACTGCACTGAGTATGTCACAATTTGGTCCTTAGACTTTATGTATTCACTAAGGCTGAAACTACCCACCACAAAATCAAAAACTTCAGATAGGACTTTAAGTCAAATCAACTTATTAAAATTAAATTGCTTAAACTGATCTCATATACACACATCCAATCATACCCCTTACTATTACACTGGCCAGGTAAAATATTGGGTGATGGGAAGTTCAAGGCATCTGGTGACAAAGGCAAATCTTTAAATCCTGTTAGTTCTGTTCCTCTTTTGTGTAAAAAAAATAACTTTGTTCTCTACAAATGCTTTTGATCTTCTAAAGTACAGGAAAAGAGGATGTCTGGCTCCTTCTGACTTTCATGTTGAGATGAAGATGAAAAAAATATCCATTGGTTACAATCTCATCTAGATGAAAATTTGTTTGATAATCAATTGTTTGAGATTTCTTACTTCATCTCTTCCATTCTTGACTAGCTTTACCCGTCAATCGTGACATAGCTTAATTCCTTAAGTTGCAACAATGCACAAGTTCATTATGATTAGGAGCTTTTTCTAGATGAGAATCTGCAATCACCAATCAGTCCTGACTGTAGAAAATAATGAAAATTATTGCCCTGTGGCCAGAGAACACCTTGCCCACCATTTAATTCCAAACAACATAGGGGAGACATGCATAGCATGGCATCTGGAATTCTGTAGGAAGAAATATCCATCTGGTTCAGTTCTAAGTCAGGAGAGACACTGGAAACATGGAGGCTGATTGGAAAGATGGTTTAATGATGAAGCAAAACATGGGTTCTGGGCAGCTGACCACATGGAGTTGAGAGGGGGGGTTATACCTTCTCTTGAGCTTCCTGTTCCTGTACAAGAACACATATTCTATTGAAGTTGTCAGACTCCTATGGGGCCATGTAGGGGTTATGTAGGGGTCATAGCTGGCTCTATAGGCAAAGTACAAATCCTAGGAGTTTATCTGAGCTCCCAGGTTTGGTTGAAGTTTGGACTGTTTTGAGGTGATGCAATAACTGAAATACCCTTAGCAGATTTTACAATGTAGTAAGTTCTATGTCTTCTGCTAAATGGTAGTGGGTTAATCCTATTATGTCCTGAAGGATCATGTCCTGTTCTTCTTAATCCCATCATTCTGGAGCTGAAGGTTTTTTGTTTTGTATATAGGCTGGCCCAGTCTTTCTTAATGGGCACAAAATATCTGCTGGGGGTTATGTTATTAAGAATGAGTCTGCTTCCTACCTCTGAAAAAAAAAACATGTTTCTCCATTTCTTGTTTAGGGAAATATAATTTTCTGCCTTTTTAATATTTCTCAAAATACTTCATTCTTTTAAGAGGGGTGTGTGTGTGTGTGTGTGTGTGTGTGTGTGTGTGTGTGTGTGTGTGTGTGTGTGTGTGGCTTCCCACTATTCCTTCCAAGTCTTTAATGAATAGGAGGGCAGAGGATTTAGAATGGAGGAGATCACTGCATTCCAAGAGTGGAGAATTTTTTTGCTGAAGTCTTTTTCTCCACAACTCCCATCTGAATCTAGCCCATTTTCAAAATCTTTCTGTATCTTTCTTTTGCTGGCTTCTCTCCACAACCACACCAAGTTTGATCCCATTCTGTTTAATTTTTAAAGAGCTATACTGCTGATAAAGAAACAGAGTGCTATTTTTTCTAACATTCCTTTGTCTTGGAATGAATAATAAAAAGCAGTTGAAATCAAAAAGGGAAGGCAGGCATATGAGCAAGTAAGTGAGTTCAATGTTGTTAGACTGCAGTCTTTGAAATGCAAGTAGTCTCAAGAACTGGGGAGGAGGGGAAACAGAGAATTACGATTTAGGGCCATGCAAAGCTTCAAATAAGCACTTCAGTTTTATGAAACTTCAATCACATCCCTTCACTGAAACATATTCATGAACTGAAGGCAGTTTGGTGCAGAAAAACAAATCAAGTGGTTGTTGAGAGTGAATGGCTTTTCTTTTCGTTTGGGGGGGGGGCAGTTACAGGCAATATGCAATGCTGTAATTTTATTTTTACATAAGGGAAATGTGAGGAGCTTGAGTAGTGTGACGAGTTCTCTGATATTTACAGGATTAACTAGCCAATGAATTTTATTACTCTCTGCCTGTATAAGAGTTCTTTTGCAGCGGCAAGGCTTAAGTGTTCAAGACTAGATCCAGGCTGCAAATATCCAGATGACCATTAGACTGGAAGAAAAGAGATAATAAAACTCTTTGCTCCCATCTAGTGGCGAAGCAGAATTAGATCTAACAATCTTAAGTCTTTGGATGTCATTTATTCTCTTACTCTTACTCCTACTTCTTTTTTCTTTTTTTTTAATGCAGCCTCAACTTGGCTAAGGGAATGTTACAATTCTGGGCTGGTTTTGCCAACACAATAGGAGTTCAACTCAGTTCTGAACCTTCTCTTAATATGAGCTTTCCAAGACTGACAGTTCACTCTTGCAATGAAGCTTGCTTTCAAATTCTGCAAGATTGGGGAAGGTTTAAAACTCTTGAAAATGAAGGGTGCCAGACTACTGTAGAGATACTGGCACTAAACTGTTTATTGCTGTCAAGAAAAGGAGGATAGCCAGGCTAATGTTCTAGTGTAGTCTCTTTGATAGTCTCTTTTTCTGTGCTCCTGCCTCTGAAATTATCATACTGAATCTTGACAAGATTAATATTCTATAAAGAGACAATTAAACTTATTTTCATTATATACATCACCCCAAAAGTTTCAGGTGTTTTGGTATTCCCCCCCTACACTCACACACACATATATTTGTCTGCCTGCCTGCCTGCCTGCTTGCCTATCTATCTATCTATCTATCTATCTATCTATCTATCTATCTATCTATCTATCTATCTATCTATCTATCTATCT
>JANHFL010006383.1:9751-56373 GCA_032468155.1 Oxyrhabdium leporinum | reverse complement strand
GGTGGGGAAAACCTGGGGCTCTCAGATCCAGGTTTTCCACAGAAGTGCCAGTATGGGTTCTTAATAAACTCTTCCTTGGATTGTTTACAATCGGAGTGCTGAGTGAGTTATTGGAGCCTAATTGGAACGCTGACATCCGGCAGAGGGTAACTCAGAGGGGCACAGAAAACCCAGAGTGGAGAGAACGGAGTACTGATAGTCCCGAGGCATGGAACCTGCAACCGATGTCGAGAAGTCAATTGTTGCTGGAGTTACCGGAGAGATTCGAACAGCTGCAGGTGGGGAAACAAGCCCCACAGACTTCGACTTCGCAGAGGAAGTGGATTATAAATCAACTGAAGTTTTCCTTCCAACCGGCTGGCCAGTGGGAGAAGCCGGGGACGGTTCCATGCTGCAGGGTACCGGAAGGTGAGAGAACGGATCAGATGGGAGAGCCGGGTGGACCCGAGGGGGGAGGGGGGAGGACAGAGACCGAGACCAAGAACCCCTCTGAGGCAACAGCAAGGGATGGCGCTGATGCCCTCCAAGAGAAGCTCTCCAGTTGGGATGGGCATATTATTCTGAGCATGGATGGGTGCAGTTTCAGCCAACCCTGCCACCTAGGGCCCCGGGGATTCCAGGGTGACAGGCAGTGGTTCAACCGGATGTCCAAGCACCTGATCAAGCCACGCCACGCCCCTCCGGTGGCACACCCGGGCACCCAAGAGCAGATAGACCATGGTTCTGGGCGACTTATGATGGAGCCCCAGGGAAGTTGGTGTATTTTGTAGCCTGAGTGCAGGATTTCGTGGAGGAAAGTGGCGATTGGTTCCAAAATGACAGAGATTTAATCTGGACTATTTCGGCAGGAATGAGTGAAGGATTATCAATAAAGGAATCGAGATGGACCCAGGGAAAGTGAAAGCCATTTTGGATTGGCAAGCCCCAAAAACCCAGATGCAGTTGCAAAGTTTTTTGGGATTTGTAAACGTTTATAGACAATTTATTCCAGGATTTGTGGAGGTAGCACTCCCATTAACTGAATTGTTAAAAACAGCTCCGGCTCCTGGGAAGCCAAAACCCTCGCAACCGTTACCATGGGACATGAAATGTCAGAAATCTTTTGAAAGGTTAAAAAGGCTTTTTTTCAGAGGAACCACTCCTTCAACACCCAGATCCAGAGAAACCGTATGTCATTCAAGCTGATGCTAGTGATGTACCGGTGGCTGCAGTCGTGATGCAGAGAAATGCTGAAGGACAATTACTACCATGTGCTTATGTATTGAAAAAATTAACTGATACAGAGAGAAGATGGGTGGTTTGGGAAAAAGAAGCCTTTCCCATTCGATGGGCATTACTCTCCTGGAGACAGTTTTGGGAAGGATCTAACCTTCCTGTCAGATAAGTTTCGCTTTCCTACACTTTTGTTTCTTGATCAAAAGTTATGCTAATAGGATTTATAGTGTCCTTTCCCCTCTGTGCCAGGCAGTGGAAAGTTACAGGAAAACCATTCCCCCTCTTCTTCCCCTGGAAGAATGACAGATACACATTTGGGGATCTGACAGAAACCCATGGTTGAACAAAAGTGCATAATATTTAAGCACAAGCATGTCATTCAGAGGTCTTGAGTCATGGGGCAATAATGAATTGTAATTGATTTTTTTTAATAAATAAGATGTATTGCGAAGAACAGTTCTTATCTACCATATTGAACTTCTGAATAGATCATTCTAATACACTTAGAAAACTGGGCATTATTAATACATTCAGGATTTTGAATACATTGTATTATGAACCTGTTATGCCACAATAAATTTGGAGCAATGTTTTTGGACTTCTATTCAGATAGGTCTCAATAGTTTGCAGTTCAGCTTTGACAGCAGTCCTCAGTGATTTCTCATGCAAATTACTCTGCCATAGGCTGAGTCAGGTGGGCTGCTTACATGCATGGAGATCAATGTTGGGCAATGGATTGCAAAAAGATGAGAAATGGTAGCTCTCCAATCTAGAGTGAGATCTATTTGCCAGTAAGATTCTGGTGGCCATGAACCTTCCAACTATAGTCTGTTTTTTCCCCACCCTGTTTGGGATAAATAAAGTATATAGCCTAGCCATAGACTTGACAAACATGCTTATTCAGAAATTGATAGGAGAAGGGAGGTTTCTGCGATTTCACTACTCTGTTCTAATTATTATATTTTGATATGCTGGAAATGCTTGAAATATAGAATTTATATAATGTAACTCAGCTTTCCACACCTTGGAATGAATTGATGAATTGGGACTTGCTGCTTCATCCACACTGGCTGGGAATTTTAGGAATTGAAATTTCAACACATCTAAAGGGCATCCTGTTGGGAAAGCCTGCAATATGTTCCACTCCAAACAAATATTGAAGCAACTTCTAAGAGAGGGTATTAACTCTCCGTAGCCCCACAATGGCAGTTTTGCCATGACAGTCATGTGAATCATCCCTTGGTCACCAGCCATGGTGTATACATTTCACACTTTCATGTCCAGAAGAACTCATAAGCCATAATCCAACACAGAAGTAAGCCTGCTTAAGACCATTGAAATCAATAAGCTTACACATGTTTATCTCTGCACTGAATTGTAGTACCAGTCTCAAACCCCAGCTAACATTCCATCGCTAAGCAGGCTCTTGACAGCAGGGAGGACAATTCATCACTTTAACCTGACTTTAACCTTTCTGTTCCTAAGACTACAGAAAGATTGTTAGCACCTGCCACACCGCAAAGAAGAAATGGATGGGTGTCGGATACAAACTAAAATTGTTTGTGTACTTTCACTTCTATTGAATTAAGTTAATAGAATTATTCTTGCTGGCATATTTAATTATTCAGGTCTTCTATCCCATCAACAACTAGATAACAGGCTTTAGACATTCTTGTAGAGTGCACCCAAAGCTTGGGAGTGGGCAGGGGAGTATATGAAAATTCAGGCCTCAGATTGTACATTTCTATTGTTAAGGCTCCTTAAAAAGAAACTATTTGCCCTGGATATTTTGATTGCTCAAGTCCAGAAAACCCTTGGTGTCTTCTGGATGCTGCTGTGCAACTTGCCATTACAGTTAAAGTTTTCCAACTAGGACCACTGGTGTCCAGGGAGAGGTTGCACAACAACGCATATCAGCACAGCATCTGTTCCCTTCACTTCAGGCTGCACTGACTCTCCCCGGAAGAAGCCTGCTTGGAAACTTTGTGTGTCACTAGCGCAGGGAAAAAAGCTGTTTCACATTCCACAAGGAAGGATAAGAGAGCGGGTGGAGTCAACCTAGCATCTTAGGGCAGGGTTAGAGCAGCTGTTCCAAAATATGTTGCAACTTGTCATTGTCAAGGCAGCAGGGATATATGCTAAGTGAATGGAAAGAAAAGGGATTTGAGTATTGGTAAGAAAGACAGTAGAGGAAGACCTGGAAAGAAAATATAGAATTATTCTTTAAGCATCCAAGAAGCAGGAGGAGATACAATTGGGTATTAGTTTGATAGTTGGGAAAGAATAGGCCTAGCAGTAAGGAAGAGTGACATGAAATATTTTGAAAGAATCTCACTGCATTCATTCTAAATGTGTCTTTCAATCCTTTGTTTAGTCAGATCCCCACAAACTAATAATAGCCGTGTTATACATGAGGGAGAAAATGTAAAGCAAGTTGACTTTAACAGCAAGAATTTATATTTCCCAAACTGCCGATTTTACCAATATTTGTTTTCTTTATCTTCCCAGCAAACATCATGAGAGGTGTCCTTAATACAATTGTATCACTTCACATCTGGCAACTTACATGTCTAAAGGTTGCAGTCATTCCATCTAACGATGTAAGTGGTGTAGGCATGATTCTAAAAACAATAAAGATAAGTTTTCCCCTCCACGGTTACATTTTTCTAACCAGCTTACCTGACAAAGGGCTCTTGAAAATCGACAATTGCAGCAATGTTTTAAAGCCTGACTTCAGTTGCAACTATCAACTTTGAAATGTTTAGGCAGGAAAAAACTAAGTTCATTTTAATGTTATAAGAAATACAATATACCAAAATATTAATTTGTCTTTACTGGATATGAGAAGCTGGAGAACAGAGACTGCTCTTCAGTCTGTTGTTTTCTGCTGTTCAAACTGGGGATGAAGGCTTTGAGGTTAAATAAGAGGTTAATTTAATATAACTAACTAAAAGCATACAGAGGAAGAGCCAAATAAAAAATCTGCAAAAAACTGCACCTGGCATGGGCCCTAAATTCAGTGCTTCTATTTAAAAGTATCAGGTTGTCATACAAGTATAACAAATGGAAGATATCATCAGTGTACAAAAACAATGTCAAGATGAAAGGTCAATATTGCCTTCAGTCAGTCCATCATACTTCCAAAAGCCCTTGATTATGCTGTAGTTGCAACTACATTGGATTCCTTTAATTCTCTTTATTTGCTTCTTTTGAAGACAATAGCAAAGAAGCAGTTGTTACAAAGTTTGTTACTAAGACTAGGATATGGATGGAGGATTGATGATGTTGCAGAACTATAGTTCCTGGCATCCTTGCTATATTGATTGTGTTGGCTGAGGCCAATGGAAATGAAATGCAACAATATCTGCAGGGTTGCAACCTTGGGCTAATAATGGAGCTTATTCTGTCAGCTTTCTTTAATTTATGGTGCTGCCATCTTAGGACTCATGTTCTTGGCTTTAAGCCTTACATAATTGGGGATTAAACATTTAGGGATCATCCTAAAAAGTCCTTCAGATTCCCTCTACGTAGTCAGCATCTCAATTAACAGGTGTGTGGGAAAGCTTCCATCATTGTATCCAGATGGGAAAATGTCCTGGCAATACTTTGTCTGACCCTGAATATGCATTATTGTTCTTTAATCAAAATACAGGTAGTCCTTGCTTAACAACTACAGCTGGGACTGGCAACTCTGTTTCTAAGCAATGTGGTTAAATGAGACATCACATGGCTGAAATGGACTTATACCTTCACTTGTGATGTGGTTATTAAACCAACACTGTTTATTAAGTTACTGAGCAAGACATCATGTGACTGCAACTTGCAGTTTTACTATCAGCTTCTCAATGAACTCTGCTTGTTGAAAGCCGGCTGTGAAATATGCAAATAGCAATCACATTATTGTGGGACACTGCGAATATTATAAATGCCCACAGCGGTGAAGCACCTGAATCTTAATCAGTGATAGTCATAAAGGTCAGTAACAATCATAAAATTACTTTTTCAGCATGCTGTAATTCTGAACAACCTATAAATAAGGCAGTTGTTAAGTAAGGACTACACCCTTAACACTCTTTTCATTATTACTTTGTATCTGATGTCTTATCTTGTTTTGTTATTTAGGGTAGATCTCTGACAACTGTATGGACAAATGTCTGCCATCTTGAGCTATTCCCAGTTATACTATAGCTAATCTAGATAATCTATTCACCTTATTTGATGTTCTCTTCCTGTCCTTCCCTCAGACTTGTGAAGCACATAGTTTTCTGTCCATCATTTGCTCACTTCACATGCTTAAAATGTATGTTTCTGCATGCTAATTATCACCTTAAACAAGCAGTCAGTTTTTATTTGGTTGATTTTCTTTGCAATCCGTGGAACTTCGGTAGCCTCTTTCAATTCCAGAATTTGAAGGTGGCTCTCCTTTTTTTCTCTTTCTTAATGTTCAGTGTTCATAGCTCGTCACTGCCCCTGGGAAACAACTGCTTTAACTATTTTGTTCGTTGTTATCATAGGAATATCTTTGAATTTCATGATCTTAACTAAGTTTGTCCTTTAACCTAGGTTAACCTTTGTCGATTATTAAATCCAAGAAAAGATAACTGATATGCCATCAGCTGTGAATTTATGAGGAATGCTTAGGTGTTACCATTGTCTTTTGAATATTTAACATTAGGCAAGATTTTTCCCTTTCCGTATTTGTTTTCATAAGAGCTCATTTTAGTCTTCATTTTCAGCTAACAAGGTGATGTCATCTAAATATCTCAGATTGTTAGCAATCTGGTTTTGATCCCAGCGGCCATCTTTTTCAATCTTGCCATTCTTATAATATATTTGCAACCAATATATGGAGTCAATATGCACTCCTATCTCACTCCTTCACTATTCTACACAAGTCTGTCTTTCCAGAGTTGGTTCTTACAATAATGTATTGTTCGTTGTATAGATTCCTCAAAAGAATCAGGTCTTTCAGTAATCAAATGAGTCTTTATATAATGTACATTCTGGCTTGTGCAGACAGTCAAAGACTACTGTGTAGTCAATAATGTCCAGATAAATCTCCTCCTTAGATTTTCTGTCTTATTCTGCTCTCATATCTCTCTGCTAATTTTTGAAGTCTCCCTATTTGATATTATTTTCTCTGTATATACTTCTGTTCTGTGCTTGCATAAGGAATCAATGCAATGGTTTGATAATTTACGTATCTTTTGCATCTGTTTTGTATTTCCAATGCCTAGTCTACATACTCACGTTCCAAATTTGTTGAACTAAAGCTGTTGGCAATTTAACATCTTTTCTCCTGCACCTTGAAACACAGTTCAATGAATGTTCATCAGTGTCTAGTATTTTCTTCTTTAACAGCTGATTTTTTGCTTCTCTTATCTTCAGGTGAAGTCAAAATCTGAATATATTTCTTCTGTAAAGAATTTCTATCATTTTGTACTTCAGTCTTTCCCTAAGTCCTTTAACATAATTGGCCTCTATTAGGTATATTCCATTATTACTTTTGCATATTCTTATCTGAGTTCTTAATTTTCTTGTGATTTCTCTGATCTTAAAAACACCATTTGTTTTTAAAAGCATTTCATTTCTTATTTTTTTTATTTGGTTACAGTTTTGATTAAGATATTTTTCTGCGTCCTTTCTTGCTTCTTACTGAAAATATGCAATCAGCTGTTATATTATGTATGTCCTTCTTGAGATTTTTGGATTTCTTTTCCATTGTGATTTAATTCTTCGGGTTTTTGTTTTGGATACATTAAATGTACATATACAATTACATACAGAATGTGTATGGACATATCAAACATCATTGGCATACTTTCTGTGTTTGATTTGTATGCTTATCCCACAGGTCTGAAACCATTAATTCATGATTTGTTTCACAATCTGAGTCTCAAATTGTTTTGGCTTGAATGAATGGTGCTGCTCTCTCTTGTGTTTCCTATTATACAGTCCAATGTTATTCATTTGGTGTAGAATTTGCATTTATATTACTTGAAGCTGGTGTCAGCAATGAACAAAAAAGATCTTTGCAAAGCTCCATTAATCTGTCTCCTGTATTATTGTGTTTATTCAATTCAAGTATTCCTCTAATCCCAGATCTCTTTATTTCTCTAACTCTCAAAATAGTTTTATTTATCCAGCATATGGCATATCTTACATGGACTACTGATGTACATTAACATTACCCAATATAAATACTATGTCTTTTCTTGCATTTAGCATGTCTTGAAATTTACCATAAAATTGATCAATGTTTTCCACCACTGCTTCTGAACAGACAAGAACCAAAAGACTGCTGGTTAGCTACTAGCCTTAATATATGTGATTTGGTATTCATTGAGTTAAACTCAATCAAATGCTTTTAAAAATACAATAATATAGAAAAAGGCAAAGAGAAAAGAATTCAGAATGTATTTTTTATGTAAACAAGGATTGAGGCACATATTTAGTAATGTACTTTTTAAGTATCCTTCATTCCTTCATAAGCCTTATGCCCTAAATAGTTTATCATGTCATCATCTTATTTAAGGGAGTGTACATATACATTCACTTAGTTCTAAAACTTTCAATTTAATGCACTTCATTTACGTTTTGACAATTTCCAGTTTACCTTGGTTCAACCCTCTTACATTCCACATTCAAATGGTGTGTTTCTGTGTAAAATTATGAATGTTTCTTTCAATATTGGCACTATCAGTGACCTGCCTTCTTTGTGGTATAGAAGCATCAGCAGCACCAAATCTACTTGTAAAAGTTTTATGTTCTTCTCCAGTAAATAGAAAACCATCTTCTTTTCTGAAGTTCTCCTCATTTGTCAGCCAGTTTATTTAAATGATACAGCCAAGTCCAAATAGTTGGGCGGGAGGGCAATGATACAGAAAAGGTTTACCATTATCTTCCTCCAAATCTGATTTTGGAGTTTCTTACCTAGATTGAAGGCTTCCTTGTTTTTTCAGAGCCTTATTTTTATTTGTCCTATTACAGCCTTAAGAAGGTGGATCTTTACCAGGAATTCCTGCTCCCACTGGCAGGGCTACAAAACATACCAAATCTTTGTACTATATCAAGATGGTTTTCAGTGAGGAAGAAACAGTTATTAGAAAATTTTGTGGAGGTAAGGTGGATGGAATGGCATGGTTTTGATGTGAAATTTCTATGAGAATTTTATGTCTGACAAGCCTCACTTGAGGTAAGTCAAACCCTAGTTAGGTTTCTGTATATCTGAACATCAAGTTTCTTCAGAGATTCTATATGTATGTATTGTGGATATTTCTTTCCCAAATTCACCCATAATATGCACAAAAGTTGAAAAAAAATCTGCAGCAAATATCTATCTACAATTGGAGATAGATACAATTGGCTTTTAGCAATAGCTCATCTTCCCTCCACCATCACCACCAAAACACACAAACTAAAATTAGAAGCTGCAACTCTTGCAACTCATACCATTAATTTTCCCAAGACAACTATTGTGCTAATGTACTACTGCATCTTTTAAAATTTACAAATCACTAAAAAAATTAATAATTAGCAGACTATTGTTAGCATTTCATTCTTCTCAGGAGAAAAACTTCTCTAAAATATTTCCTTGAAATCCAACACCAAAATGTTTCGGCTTTACAAACTCCATAAAGATCTAATGTTTGAAACACAGAAGCACAACATCTGCTTGAAAGGCTAATTTCAAAGGTATTCTTAATGTTCTGCCTCCTTTGGAATGCACATTATAGTTTCAGAATGTATAATCTTATACTTTTCAGTTTGGATAAAATATTGACAGAATGACTTGCTATTTCAAATATTAACAACCCTTTAGAGTTCATGAAAAAAATAGTTCAGCTTGTTAGCATTAGATATGTGGGGTGGGGATCTCTTTGTGCATTAGGTGGTAAATTTGCATGATAGATTATCTTAAGTTATTTATCCAAATAAGGAAACCTGGGGGCCTTCACACATTTTCACCTTCACTTTTTATCATTAGTGGCAAAGAATACAGGAGCTGTAGTTCAAAATACGAGGTGCATTTTCTTGCTTGATTCTTTTTGCTACTCCAATTTAAATCAGAATGTATGCCACTGAAAGACAGGGCTATAAAGTCTAGATCCTACTTGCCACATGCTTGCAATTACTTGGTGTGTGTGTGTGTGTGATGACCTGAAAACCAAATTAGGGTCTAAATTTGGTTTAGCTATAATTACAGAATTACATAATTACAGAAACAACAATATTTCAGTAGAAGTTATATATTTTCATGTATTTGTGTGTGTGTGTGTGTGTGTATGTGTGTTAACAACCATCTTTTGAAATTGAGCTTGAAATGAATTATGCTAGATGATACATATTTTAATACAGATGAGTGAAGAGTTCCTTTTGTCTCATCCGCCATAGCGCATAAACCTCTAATTCCACTGCAGTTATAGAATGATATGCAATTGCTCTAATATTTATATATTCCTTGCATATATGTGTGTTTTATATCTGTTTGTTCTTTTAATTAACCATGAATTGACAGGTCACATTTCTACTGCATATCTTGATACATACAAATCAAATTTAAACAACACAAATACGTGTGCCATACTCCCAGTAGTTTATTTTTTCCTGAAAATTTTCCCATGAAACTGATTAAAGTTTGCATCACTGAAATGAAAGGTACACTTTGGGCTAAAAGGTGAGTGAGTGGAATGTGTTAAAACTATGGCATGTGATTCCTATAATGCTGTGCCAGAAAGGTATTAAAAGCAAAGACTGAAAGGGCTGGAAGCAAGATTTTCATCAAAAGGAGCAGGTTTAAGGTCAGCGTCTAGGAAAGAAACTTAATGAATACTGCAGATATGAATAACTGATAGGAAACATATGAATGTTTGAAGTTTTATTTGTGCAGAATGAGCACTTTGGGAGGCATTGCAGCCATTCTCAGAGAGCATCCTGAGCACCAGTCAGAATCCAAGGTTTGAAACGAAGGTTCTGCTTCCTCAAAAGTGCCTGTTGTTGTTTTTTTTCTTTTGAAACAGGACTGATCTCTGCAACGTGGCTACTTTTTGTCCTCAAACGTGAGCTGCCCCCACTCTGGGCCCACCAACTATTCTCCTCCTTTTAACACAAAAATGTCAGCCCGTGACAGATTGGAACACGTTCGCCTCTTATGCGCACAGTGTTGCCTTTGTGTTCTTACCATCAGTGAACATCCATCATGTTCTAACTTGACAGCTGGCAGCAGAGCTTTAATCCCTCCAGCCAGTTTGGAATTACGGACCCACAAAAAGACTGTCCCCAGTAGCTTTGACTTGGTCATATCCAGGCATGGACTGGCTAATTAAACGCTTGTGAAGCACACCAGAAGCCTTTCCACAAAGATCTTCCCCAATGTAACCAAATTTAAGAAAAGGGTGTCAGCTGGCTTCACTAGGCAGTAGTCCATTTTACTCTGGGTTCACCCGTCCCCTGGGTCAGAGTGGAATAGAGTCCTGAAGAAATGTAAGAAGGAACAATTTGAAAACTTTTCCAGCTTTTCATCAACAAAGATGGTTTGTTACATTCCAATGGGGGAAGGCAGAACCAGATGTGGAGCAACCAAGTTACAAGTTGATCTATGCTTCTACTTAGTCTGCTGCCGGACAGTTGACCTAGATGGGCAACTTCAAAGCCCACGTTTGCTCCTCTTATTGCTCTTGATCTTTACACTGAAATTGAACATCAGACAGACAATTTCCGAAAAAGAATGCCCTCTATAAAATAGGCTACATTGCAACAAGTTTCCAGAGATACATCTTTAATAAACTTCAAAACAAATCTTATAGAGCATATGAAAAACCCAGTGTGGATCTAGGTTGCCATACATTTATGGCACAGTTACCCAGAGTTAATTAAATCTCGGTATATAAAATTATTCCAATTTTATTAGGGTTTTAGGATTGTGGGACACAGAGAAACTGTTATTTATAATTTGATTTATATCTCACCTTTCTCCTTCAGGAGGCCAAGATAGGCATTCTTGGGGTTCACTTTTCCAATTTTTCTTCATGATGACCCTTCCAGATAAAGTAGGCTAAGAGATGGCTAGATGAAAATCATCTTTTGTGTTTCCACTGCTGAGAGTAGGAATGAATCTCTTAGTCTTAGTCCAGTACCTTAAAAAAAAAATCACGCTCCCTGAGTTGGTCTAACATGAGTCACAAACTAGCCAACCAAGTTTGGCTTTTAGTTATTTTAGTCTAGTGTGTTGTGCTAACCCAACCTGAAGGGATTCTGTAAGTTACTAGTTCAAACTATGGTTGTCACAACTAGAAAGGACTCGCAACATTCTATATATCTAATATTAGAATGACATTTGGAGCCAAATGATAGTTGTACAGATTGTCATAGGATTCATATAGCTGGACTTCAATGAACCATCTTCTTTGAGTGTCCCCCATCTCCCTTATTTCAGGAAGGGAGAATTAGATACAAAGACCTAAACAGAAGCTGCAGGCTCTGAAATTGAAGATCTACTGTGTCTCAGTCCCTGGTATTTTGTTGGGACAACTTTGATGGGCTGCTCTTTATGACCAAGTTAAAATGCTATACATCATTTCTTGAACTCTCCCAAAATATACCAAAATAAAAATTTTCACCTCTGTTGGTGATCACTACAGGTAGTCCTCGACTGAGTGACCATTCAAAGTTACAATGGCACTGAAAAAAAGTTATTTACAACTGGTCCTCACTCTTATAACCATCACAGCATCCCCATGGTCACGTGATCAACATTTCAGCCCTTGGCAACTGGCATGTATTTATGATGGTTGTAGCATCCTGGGGTCATGTGATCACCATTTGTGACCTTGCCAGTAGGCTTCTGACAAGCAAAGTCAATAGGGGAAGCAGGGTTTACTTAATGACTATATAATTCACTTAACAATTACAGTGATTCTCTTAACAATCATGGCAAAAAGATTTTAAAATTGAGCACAACTCAGTGAACCACCTTACTTAATAATGGAAATTCTGGTCTCAACTTTAATCATGTCAAAGACTGCCTGTCTCATTCTCGCCACAGACATGATATCAGCAAATGATACTGTCCTTCCTTATAACATAGAGAGCAGATTGCTAGATTGGTGGATTTTGTGGGCTTCATTTCCTCCACTCTAAGC
The DNA here is from genome assembly GCA_032468155.1 of Oxyrhabdium leporinum. Lineage (NCBI taxonomy): Eukaryota > Metazoa > Chordata > Lepidosauria > Squamata > Cyclocoridae > Oxyrhabdium > Oxyrhabdium leporinum. Next base: position 44,017 of record JANHFL010006383.1, on the reverse strand, counting down.
AGATGTTACAGCCTGCAGGGAAACTATTTAGGATGGGGAAAGTGGATATCTTGAATAATTAAATATTATTAAAGTTAATGATTGTTCTCTACCTCAGGAGTAGATTGATCATCATATGAAGGCAATGGATCATGAGGACAGAAGAAAAAAGAGGTTGTCATGGACCTGTTTGCTTTACAGTTTGATGGAAGTGAGGAAAAAACTCTTCATCAGCAGTAGCTATTATTGTTCTTTACAAGTTCCATTACTTTCCATACTGATTTGCCTTACCATTGAGATAGGCATGCACAAAAGTAGCTGCCATATCAGTGCAATTTTCTTAATTGTTTTTTCTTGTTCTAGCATCCCAAATCAGATTTTTTTCCCCTTTATTTTTATCTTCATTGGGAGTTCAGGAGTTAAACTGCTGTGCTGTTTCTACATTTGAAATAGTGCGGGCTTTGAACTTGATTGGGTATGGTCTGGGTTAAGCTTGTTTTTTAAAACAAGAAGTAACTTACTTCTTTCAAACAGAGTTTCAAACACAAGTACCTTCTCTCTTTTTACCACTTATGCAAAAAGGACTAGGTGAAGGTGTGAAATTTCAGGCCTTTATAGATATGTTATGTGGTTATCTGACGTACAGTATATGGAAATTAGTGACAAGTTCTGGAGTACCAGTTTACAGGTGCTAAAAGGAAAAATAGACAAGACTTAAGTGCTGGACATACTTAGTTTTTAGGTACAATAGTAATAATAAAAAGGATGAACTTAATACAAATGTCTGAAGTATTGCCAGTTTGAAGGAAGAATGGAGAAAGAATTGAAAGAAAAGATAAGCCGAGCAAGAAATGGAAATGGCCAGGATTAACTGGGGATGGCAAACAGTATGGATGAAAATATACCAGGCTCTGTAATGGTAAAATACAGAACAATTAAAGTGCAAACATACTCACCCCATGGATCTGAGAGCAAGAAGTAGACACATAAAAATATATGTACTTTCAGTTGGACTATTGCTGTCACCATCTTGAACTTTTTAGCACATCCTGCATACAGACCAGTAGTCACAACAATATATATGTCTGTTTGTTCTAATCAGAAGTAATTAAAACAAACTAGGTTTAAATCATTTTTTTAAAAAAAAGAACAATTGGGGTTACAAAAAACCCACACTGCCAAGAGCTGAGCTGCCATGAATCACAAGAGTTATAAAGATGTCACTCTTCTTTGTATGCACATTAATGAAGGAGAATGTCTATGGTTAGAAATAAGAGGTAGAAATTAGATGAAAGAAAAATTAATCTTATGTATGAAATTAAAAATAAAGATGGTTTATAATTATGAATATGCCAATATAAGTAACAGAATTGTAAATAAGCTAAGCTAAAGAAAATTAGTTAAGACTATTCTGTTACATCACTACTATTGTTAGTATATGTATCAATATTTTTGTTTGCCTTTTTTTCTATTTTCTTTTTGACTAATGATATGTCCTGACAATACACTGTATTCAAAATGTTTATGAATAATAAAAAAAACCATTAAAGAAGTAATAATAATGAAGGAGAATGTGTAAGTACAAGATTTCCCCTTGGTTTATTTCTGTCCACCAAATAACTTTTAGGTGGCTAGCTAGATTTTGAACCATCACTTAGATTATTGTTCAGCCTAGAACTGCAGTTGTGGCAGTAAAGCAACTCCAAAATTCCAGATGTTGCATGCAATTAGGACAGACAGGGATGCCCTACTTTTCTTATACTTTAAAGAAAATGTGGCAAGAGAGGATCTTTTTTCAGACTGCTGCTTTTCTCACCCAACAGCATTGTGACATACTCCATTAGATGAAATTCTCTGCTCTGCATAATAATTAAAATGTACTGATTCTTGAAACCCATCTCTATGTATAAATATGTAATATAGAGCTGACTAAAATAAGGCACATACTTACAAATAAATGCAAAAGCAAATTTCTTCCTAGTGTGCATTTGTATTTGCACACGTTGTAGGCATGCTGCACAGATGCCAAAAATTTGAATGTAGCCAAAAATGTGGGTAAGGGAGGCACATTCCCAAAGCAATTATATTTGTGCTCTGTTTAAAATTAAACATCATATTCTGGTCATAAGTGAGGCAGCTCAGTTATGAGCATCCCAAAAAGTCCTAGCCTTCCCTAATGAATCATAGGCTGGTATGGCTGCTAACTGTGTGGGGCAAATTCGAAACATGCTAGAAATTTTCCCAAAGTCCCTCCCCATTGAGCCCGTGGGCCGAGAAATGTGAATAAAATAGATGGCTGGGTGAGGGGATTTTGAAAGGAAAAATATTACCACTTTTTTTTTTCTTTCTTTGCTTACATTCTTTCCATTGACCAGACCCTCAACTGGTATTTGGTCTGAAAACCATGCTAGATAAACTGGATGGATGGTCAACTCTCATATCTTAGCATTATGCGTGCCGGTCAAATTTAACCTCGATTGAATGTAGTGTGAATTATTTCTCCAAAAACAATAAGAAAAGAATGTAGATCAAATTAAAAATAACACTTTACTTAATTAGTAGCTAGAATACAAGATGCCTGGGTGATGCTAAATAAGGAAATCACTGCAAGGTTTTAAATTTCTCTGAGTTGAATTGAAAAAGCCATAGCTGTGCACTTAAATCTAAGAGAGCTACAGTCCTGTCAAAGATGATGCAAAGTTGATGCTAGATGTGATGGACATTTTAAATTTATTCCTTTTTCTGTGCCTATATCATATATAGAAAAAAAGTCAATTAAACAGAGCAAAAAATAATTTTGCTATCGATTATTCTAAACACAAATATCAATTATTCAAAACACAAGACATCACAATGAAGCATATCTACAAAATGGGTTCTTTATAACCACTTATTTTCTTTCAGATCTCACCCAGACCTTTTGAAGTCCTCTCTAAAATACTTTCTGTTATTTGGCTAGAACAGAGATGGGACATTTGTGGCACTTCAGATACAGATGATTTCTTATCATAACTGTGCTAACTGAGAATCTACCAACTCCTGGAAGATCACAGATTCCCAAGACTACAGTAAAACAAATAATTTTAGGAAAGGACTATGACTGATCAACTCAACTTTTAAACCAAAGAATCATGTGGATTATAAAATAGCAAGTTTATTAGGACCAACATTTCATGGACTAGAGTCATTTAGTAAGATGCATAAAGTGTTATCTTCAGTTGAAGAAGGGATTGTATGTGCAGCACTTAAATTTATCCAAGAACAGAACAGAGTCATCCATTTATATTCTGCAAAGAATATGCATCCTTCCATTCACCACCATTCAATCAGAACTGATTGAAGGTTCTTGGATGAGAAGCAAAATGTTTTCAAGGCAAAAAACCAAGCAAGTCCAGTTGCCTTTTGAAACGCACGTTTGGGATAACCATGACCTGGATGATTGAGAATCTCCATAGAAATACATTTATAATAGCAGTCACTTGTGATTATAGGATTACCTACTGGATCCATGACTGGCTGGATGATTTTTCTACTCTCATAATTGTTGAAAAATTGTCATATAATTGGAGGAGTGGAGCAAACAAAGGGCCTCCAGACAAGTAGGTACTGAGAATCCAGTGCACAGGAGGAACCAATGTGGACTAGTGTATAATCCAGTGAATTGATGTGAATACAGCATGGACAGTGAACAACTATGGTATCTTCAGCAAATTTGGCTCCTAAGCAGCTTCAGTATGTTTCAGTGGACACACCTGGTGACTATTTGGAAACAGAATATGTATAGAAAGTCATGCTTCATCCAATAGTATTGGAAGCAGCCAAAAGTCTAGCTTTTTGACTAATTCTAACTTAAAATGCGTCCAATCTAAGGCTCAAATTCCACCAAATGTTGTGCCATGGAACGTTTGCGCATAGTTTATTAAATAACTGACCAAGCCCATAAACTAAGCCATTAATATAATTTATAAAATATATAGCAAGATACTTACAACTTGCTTTGACAAACCAAATAAAATACAGTACAATTAAGTATATGTGAGCCCAGCCTAAAAGAAAGTGTTTTGTATAGCCACCCATTAATCTGGCATGGGACCAAACATTTGATACCATGGCAAGAGGATTGGACAATGGCCGCACAGTGTCATTGCAACTTATAGTCCCCCAAATGCAGTCATCCCCCCCTTCCCACCTGCTGCTTGCTGAGATTCTTGCAAAGCATGTTAAATACCCTGGAGCCTGATCTAGCAGCACGCTGCTCTTGCTCTTAAGCAAGGGCCCGTTCTCAGAATCACTTAATGGGGATTAGTTATACATTAAGCATTAAGAGATCCTGACTACGAACTCTCATTTGTGTTCTTCTGGTTGAGTTGGTTCACCCCAGCACCTTGGCTGAATGACGGAATATATAGGATGAAGTGCAGAAAGAGATGTAACAGAAGATGGTGCAATGAAGCACGCAGAATACGTTTTCTGTTTGTATTTGTTTATTACAGCAGTTTTAATACACCTTTCTCCGAAAAGATTACAAATAAAATAAATAATAAATAAAAGGAGTCCCAGGGATTTCACTCCGCTAGTCGTTGCCAAATATTGGGGCCAGCGCTGATAAATAGGTACCACTTCGGTGGGAAGGTAACAGCACTCCATGACATCATGCTGGCTACATGACCACTAAAACTTCTTCGGACAGCATTGGTTGAATAGCCTGAAAAAGGAGATAAGTACACATACACCCATAAAATAAATAAAGTAAAATAAAAAACATCAAAAAGTATTTCTTGCATTCTGGAACAGCAGCTACTTTCCTCTCTGTTCAAAGTGGGCAAGGATTTCCCCCCTCCAAGTCTTAGCTAGAGGTACAGCATACTGTCTTATCCAGATGCTTTTTATGCCAGCAATGCAGTTTAGGCCGTGCAAGATAATCCTTTTTAGGTATGTTAGATGGTAACTTTTTAACTGCTAGCCAACTTTGCTGATTTGGTATAAAAGGCGGTTAGTTCAATATATTTGGAGGGTGAAAGGATAGGGAAGTTCACTACAATTGAAAGCTGACCATCTATGGTCATCTGGATTTTTGTAGCTCAGATTTGGTTGTCCTTGTGGTTCCAGATTATTGAACTTTGAAGAGCAAAGTAAAGTAAACCAATCTGATTGAAGTAAACCAATCTGAGAACAAAGACAGCTGATAAAGGAATAAAATACCCTGAACGCCTGGCCCTGAAGAAATACAATCCTCATTTATATCCAGGCCCATGGTTTTGCTCAATGTGTGAACTCAGCTGGCTCTAAGTTACACAGTAAGTTTCATGGCTAGTGGAGAGCTGGAAGCAAGTCTTCCCAGTGTTAGTCTATGTACAAAGAGCTCCTTACAGTAATCCCATCTCAAGATGGCTAAGGAAGGAATGACATCTGGTGAACAGTTCCTCCATTTTATGGGTAGAATATGATTGCACTATTGATTGTATGGGAGTCAATAAATGAGCAGTCAAACATCTCCAGCATGGAGCTGCAGTGCTTGTGCAGTTCAGAAGAGTCCAGCCAAATTGTGTCACTTGCTCCAAGAAAGAGGTTGAGGTGAATCTTCCTTTCAGGAAATGCTCTGGACTCACCTTTGTGCCTCTCCTGGCACTCTTCTTCCCCCAGACTCTAGGAAGACTTAGGACTGGCAGGAAGCAATAACTGAAAGGAGCAGATGAGAAAGGAATGTTGCACAGAGCGGCCAGCTCAGCAACTGATCATCAATATCATTGTAGGAGGGAGTGCAAGTGAAAATAAATCCATGGGTCTGTTGTTGGAGAGGCGGCTGGGCTTCTTTGGAGCACATGCCAGTTCCTTCATCCACTCACACACACCCCAGCCCCCCTTTCAGCCACAACACTGCCCCAAGCAGCCAACTAATCCCCATAGGGAGAGTACATGAAATCAGATGGACAAGTTTTGATGTGAAGCAGCAGCTTAGGGCAAGCTCAGGTTTCCTAGAGATTTGCTATATTTATCTCTGTGATTTAATGCCCACACGGGGTTTAAATGCCACCAAGCAGTTGGTGTGAGGAGCCAGAGTTTCATTCCCCAACACAGACTCTGCTTTGCCAGACGCTTGCTATGGAACTCCTAGAGACCAACCCATATATTTTTACAGACCGGTTCTATGATGGGGAAAACTACCTGAGTCCACATTTACACAACTACGAACAGGCTGCCTATCAAGACCGAACGGCCATGACACTTTGTCCTGATGGTCGGGCAGGTATAGAAGAAAAGGTCTCAGTTGTGGCAGACCATAGCCCTGGCCAGTGTCTGCCTTGGGCATGCAAGGTGTGCAAGAGGAAAAGTGTGTCCATTGATAGGCGTCGTGCAGCCACCCTCAGAGAGAAGCGCCGGCTGAAGAAAGTCAATGAAGCCTTCGAAGCTCTGAAACGGAGCACTTTATTAAACCCAAATCAGCGGCTTCCCAAGGTGGAGATCTTGCGTAGTGCCATCCAATACATTGAACGCTTACAAGCTCTGCTCACTACCCTCAATCAACAGGAACGGGACCAACCGGAACTACGCTTCTGTAATGCCAGCACCCAGCCAGTGGTAAGTGCCAGGGGTGGGTTCAAACAATTATCTACAGGGACACAGCAATAGGAGCCCTTCCAACTATGTGGGCAGGCTACAGTATGTTCAAAATTCACACTGATCACAATACTTTAGCACATACAGTGGATGAGATGATGACTGTCATTTATGTAGCTCTAAAAGTGGATGAGACAAAGTTATGGAGGGTAGTCATGTAACTACTCTTGAATCACAGGCAATGTTTCTTTCTTGGCAGTTTCTGGTAGTGGCAGTGTTTGGCCATTGTATTGAGCAGACTCTGGCACCAGAAGGGCCTTTGGACTAATCCAAGAGGGCTCTTATGTTCTTAGGAATGCCAGCTTTAAAATATTGGCATTACCAATACCTAATACTACTGAGTAATTCTACTGAGGTTAAAATGATTCCTGCCTGAATCTATGGAGAACTGTACAACATCAACCATCCTGGGTTAGAAAGACTAATAATCCCTTTTTAAAAAAATCAAAAAAAATCTGTGTTTGACTAGTTTATTGTTTTTATTTTTTGCTGTATATCGCACAAACTCATTTCTTGTGAGATGGGCTGCCATTTAAATGGTAAATAAATAAAATAAATAATCTGATCCAGCATTATTACCTTTCTATGAGCCAAGGAACAGAATAGCCTGACTCAAAGCAAAACCAAAGAAGTCCACAGTCTCATTTATTACTTAGTCATATTCTATATTGTTCTTTTCCAAAGGAGCCCACAGAAGTTCACAACAGAATGTACATTATCTTAAATGATACCACTGTAATAAACCAACATTTCTTAAAACTGACAAGCATATAAATTATAACAAAGTGCTTGTTAAACAATAGGTAATAAGATAATCATGTTCATTAACGTATCTGATCAATTAACAAGCATACAGGCAACTCAATGCTGGTTCAGAAAAATCTGTATAAACTGGAAGATTATATATCCAGAAGAAAAATGAATTTTATTTTAATACAGCATTATTAAATGTATGTTGTTGTTAAACATACATTATTAGTGGGCAATCGTTGGGCAATCATGTGTATTTCTATACTGTATCCCTGTAAATTAATTTGTAACTTTTCAGGAGTTCTCATTTAAATCACCTGAACCCATAAATTACTGACTCCACTGCAAAAGTGTGGAAGAACTATAGTAAATAAAGCAACCCCACAATGATCAAATACATTTTACAATGATACTTTAGTTGTTTAGAGAAAGCATGCTATTGCACCTAGATGTATTTTTCAAGATAAGCACAAAAAAAGAGGCAATGATTAAAACAGAAGTGACTGATGGGCAACGTTATATTCAACAGATGACATTTCAGAATCAAGCTGTAGCAAGTAGAGCGATAGGTTGAGTGGTGGGAGCTGACATTTGCTAAGTTCAAGTGGGTGCCTAGACATTTCCATTTAAAAACACCCAGGGACATTTGGATACCGACCTAGAATATCAATCCAAAAGGAAGAAAAATGAAAGAGGACCAGATGTCTGAATGTCTGGGCTCAGGAGCAGAATTTATCTTGTGACTTCAACTTTCTGTATTTTTCTAGTGCCCTTTCGATATATGAGCATGCCAGAAACATATTTTTTCTAATTAGATTAAGAATATCAGGAATGTTTGCTTGTATGTTTGAGAGAATGAGAGAAATGTTTGACAGAGATAAAATCCTACAGAGTAGAGTTGTTATCAATGCTATTGAAATTACATTGGCAGCTACTTGAAATTACAATAAAATATTCAAAATTTGTAACTTTTTATTCCTATTCACTCTTATCTCATCTGTCATCTTGATTTTTTCAAGGATAGATAGAATTAATGGAACTTTAACATATGGATTATTTTTTCATGCCCCCTTCCCATCATATCCACATCTTTGGAAGAAAAGCTACTGTTTTGCAGAAAAAATACTCAGCTGTTAATTACAAATAACCATGAAGGCAATTCTATTTATTAGCACTAGATGGAGATAATTTGTGGTTTTTTTTACTTAGGAAATTCTCCATACAAATAACACATTCACATTTGTTCTAAATAACAAGAAGAATGTGCTAGCAAAAATTTCATAAGCGATGATCACTGCTATATTCACTTTTATGCCAATAGATTTATCCCAATTTTCCTCTTGCATATTTCCATATTTACAAACTACTTGCTAATTCAATTGGCACAGGTTAAGCAGGTTGTCTTGGACAAGTCGTCCAACTTTAATAATTGGATGTATTTATTTAAGTTCAAAATACAGTATAACTGTGTTTCTTGTCTTTTTCTAAGGTATTTTATTTCAGGAAACTTGCTTTTCACTGCATCTTCCCATACTACACAAATCCAAACCTGGAATGTGAGTGTGTGTGGGTGTGTGTGTGGGTGGGTGTGTACATATGTATACATACATACATTTCCAAAGGAACAAGAGGGATAGCAGCATGCCAAAACACACAAAGACGTAAGAAAAAGCTATTGCACCACTAACACTTAATACTTTGTCATAACATATATTTCAAACAATGTACAGGTTAACAAGTACAACACAAATCATATCCATAAAATCTCATTGGTCTCTCAGCTGCTGGAACCTTGGGTTCATGAAGTAATAGTATCTTTGATGAGGTAAAGTATGACCAAATTCATACTTTAAAAGTTAATTCAATCTGCCCATTAACGATCCAATCACAGAACTCTACCTATACGTGTCCAGAATCAGTTTAATACTCAGCTCCCTCATTATGTACCCTTCATGTTAATATTGCGCAAATGATACATATACAATCATATATAGTTATATAATGTGTCTCTGTGTGTGAATATAATCCTGTAAATCTCATGTCTTGGTATCAATTTTGTACAATAGCCAGGCTCATCTCTGAAGCTACCAAAAGACAAGGAGTGGTAGGGAATAACTCCAAGATAAAGAAAAAAATGAGAAGCTTTGTTGAAAATTGTTGAGCCTCATTACATTTTAGTTTGGGTTCTTCTTTAAGGCCTTTCATGTTCAACACAGGAAAAAAAGCATATACTGTAACCATTTTTCATTTCTGAAATCTTTCATGAAACTATTGTTGCTCTATTTCCCCTCTATCTTATATTTTGTTATGATAACTGTTTTAATCTGTTTCAATAATATCATTTTTAAGTTAGACTCATCAACTTTTTCATTGTGGATTGAGATTTTGAGCAGGTGACAGATGATTCCTCACAAAATATATTTTGGAAGAACAAAAAACAATGGTAGGAAAAGAAAGCAATAAAAACGATCTGTTTGATCTAGTACAAAAGAGAATGCAAGGAGGGTACAATCAGTGAAGAACTTTGAGTCAATTCCAAACATCTTCATCTTCTGATTCCAGGTGCCAAGTGACCATGGATCTAGTAGCACCTCATGCAGTCCAGAGTGGAGCACTCATTTAGAGTTCAGCACTCATTCTACAGGTAGGCTGGGTACAGGTATCCAAATCCCAATCCCAAAATGCTGACCATTCTTATTTGAAATTAACATGTAACTTTCTGCCAACTTCCATTCCTGTACATTTTAATTGATGCACATTTTTGATACTATTTCCATGGTACTATAGACCGGGGGAAAATCATGCAATGATAAAACTTTTGTGTTGCTTAAGAAATAGCAATAAGTTCTGAATTGTGAAGGAGATTGTAGGCAACTGTGCTTTTTTAGAAGAAAGCAAGTGTTGTGTGTAAGACCTGGAGATTCTTCTGAAGATTAGAATTATGTAGAGTTCTCTGAAAAGCAATAGAAATTCCACAATTTAGATTTTAAAATAAGCTCCTTAAAATAAGGAACCGCTTTATCTGTGATATTTATCCCCAAGGAGTCCTGGTGGCGCAGTGGTTAGAATGCAGTATTGCAGGCTAAATCTGCCAACAGTCTGGAATTCAATCCTGACGGGCTCAAGGTTGACTTAGCCTTCCATTCTTCCAAGGTTGGTAAAATGAGGGCCCAGATTATTGGGGAAAATATGCTGGCATTGTAAACTGCTCAGAGAGTGCTGTAAAGCACCATGGAGTCGCCTATAAGCCTAAGTGCTATTGTTATTGCTAAGGAAGTTTATTTAAATTGATCTTTTTGATACAACGTAAATGTTAAGAAATAAGTGTATAAATTGAACCTCTTTAAGTCAAGCCAACAAAAAAAAACAAAACTCCTATAAGCAATGTTGTATTTGGAAATTGTTAATGACCAAGCCCAGATCTCATCACATTGCCAGTATAATTTGCAATGTTCATGTTTTATCAGTGGTCCAACATTGTAGCTGTCATATTTGTCTCTCCAGCTGATTTGAAACTAAGGAGGAATGATACTTTTCCATATTTCACTGACAAGGGTGACCATTTGCCCTACTTTATTAAGCACAGTCCTCCACCTGATTCTGAATGGCTAACGAGATCTAGTTTAAAGTTAAATAATTTTATCACTTATTCTGAAGTTACTATTTGGAAAGCAGGGTGATACTTTTTAATACAGTTCTCCTCCAAGTTGCTATTAATATGTGAATGCATTAGGACCCACTGAACATGATAATTTTATATACTGACCTATCCAACTTTTAATGATTCTTGGATTCTTCACTTTTTAGATGCAATAAAATACCTTGTAAAAATACATTTAATGACTTTAATAATCAATATGATAGAAAGTATCTTAGAGACAGACAGATCAAAATTATGACTGAACCCCACCACAAAGTGTCTCAGATTTTGATTCCCCCATAGCACAGGTGACAAATTCACCATGTCATGTTGATGTCACGTGACGTATCACGTTTTTGTGGAGCTGGAGTGGTCGTGGCCTGCATGTAACACATCTGACCTGTGGGCCACCAGTTTGACATCCCTTTAGGCCCATAGGATCTCCCCTCCTTCTTATCTTGTCTAGTAGAAATTGGGTTTTCAGAGAAGGCTCTCTACTTAAAATTACTCCCTTGTTCTCCACAGATCACTTGCTGAGTGATGATTCCTCTGAAGACCGCAATCTTCATTCTCTGTCTTCAATTGTGGATAGTATTGTTGTAGAAGATGTAGCTGTTGCGTTCCAGGAAGAGAGATCTCAGAACTGAAGCAGCAGCCAACAGTAGCCATCTCTTCATTTTAGTCATCACCAGCACATTGTAAAATAGAAGAAACAGGATACTAGGACTTTATAATTAGGAGATATTTTTATTCTCACTAATACTGAATGATATTCCAAATAGGGGAGTTCCCAGCTAACACTGGATGGCATTTCATTTCCCAATTCTGACTGTTCTAGATAACAAATGAAGCCACTTATCCAATTCCATATGCCTGAAAGTGGTTTTGTTTTTGTTTTATAACCCCTCAAACCTAGGCAAGCTAGTGAGAGATGCCTAATCATACTCATTTAAGCTTCTGCCTGGTTTTCAAAAAGAATATTGTGACTTCAATGAAAAATATGGATCTGAATAGCATGTCCAATGTCATTTGATATATTACTGCAAACACTAATTAAGGTTGAAAGAAATAACAGAACAGCATGCTAACGAAAAATGTGTTTCCTTCCCAGTTTTTAGAAATGTTCTTTTGGGGGCCAATTATTTTTTTTTATTGTGGGTGTGTGCAAATGTTGTGTGTTTTTAAAAGATGCTATTCGACCAACTTCTTTTGGCAGTTAGTTTGCAATTTCCAGGTGCAAAAACTATAGAAAATGCTGCCACTAAAGTTTTCTCTTTCTCTCTCTTCTTTTTTTTATTTTTACTGTGTGCAGTTATCATTTTTGTATTTTGCTAATTTATTGTGAGATTTTTAAAAAAATAAAAAATAAAGGTTTTCTTTGGTTAAATTTATTTTGAGATGGCATGGAATGCTCTTGCTTTCTTTTTGAAAGTACTAAAAATAATCCCTGAAAAAGAAATGTATTTCATACAAATTATATTCTCTGTATATCTTTTGAGCCCACCCCTTCCCCTTTCAGTGCTACATTTGATACATCTACTTTTCTTTGCCAATACAAAACTTAGCAAATGGTATGAATCTCCAGGTATACAAGAGACATACTTTAACTATTAGACTCCCAGGCTAATTTGTCCTAATTATCATCATACATATGCGAAAACACAGAGGGAGGACAGTTCTGTGGAGATGCCATCCTAGCAATAGCACTGATTTTCTTGTTGATTACCTTACAAAATTAATGACAGAATATCAGTCCATTTTTCTCATGAAAATTCACTCTGTGACTTTGGGCCAGGCACTCTTTCCAGACTCCTACCTACATCACTGGGTTGTTGTGGGGGGGAAATGGAGGAAGAAGTGTTATGTATGCCACCCTGACTTCCTGAAGAAAAAGTGAAATATAAAACTAACAAATAGATAAATATAGGTGTATAATAACCAGTATAGTAAACTTTAGATTCTTATTTTGAAATTTCTATATTCTGAGGCTATTTGAAAAACATGAGGTCATTTTGTTTTCAGTGCAATCCTCTGAGCCCATATTTCCCTTAAAGAATACTGTGTAGAGCCATTGAAATACTATGAATAGCAATTCATTTTTTTAAAATGTAATATCGCAGCAGTGTTGTAGACATATGTTGTTATTTCCCTTATTTCTTTCCCTGAAGCTAAAAGTGAAAGATACTATAGCCAGCATAATTTTTAACCATTAAATCGTAAGAAAAAAAAGGCAGGACATTGAATATTCTTACTCAACAGACTCAATCAAAAAAGACAAGCTAGACATTGAAAAATAATGTTGCAAAATGTGCTTTCAACATTAATTCAGAAACATTTGTCAACTATTAGCAGTCCAGGATACAATTCCCCTTGTTTGCAGTGTATATTGGTAGAAAAACAACAAAAATAGCACATAGTTGTGAAACTGACAAAAGAAGCCAGCACATCCACAGAGACAAAATGTTCTGTGCAGGTCACCCAACAGAGGTGTTTTGCGTTTACAGCACTGAGCTCATCTTGCCTGAATAACTCGTTGCTAAAGGAAAATGCTCATGTATTAACATGACCAATTTAAAACAGCATAATGAACAATATCCAGCCATGACAGCCAGGTTTAAGGGCATTTAAGGGACTGCCTGTCCTCAGTCACAATACCCATCCCACCAGGTGCAGCAGGAGGAGCATGTTACAGGTCCTGTCTGCTAAAGTTATCCATCTAACAGGACCCAGAGATTAGCCTTTTCTGCTGTGGAACTCATCCTTTGGAACATGATTCCCACTGAGTTGAAATTAACCCCAACTTTATTGTCCTTCCAGAAATCTCTTAACATGTGTGGTAGATTTTTTCCCCAACAAGTTTAGGGATCCCATAGTAATAAAGAGCTCACAACATGGTTATATTATATATGAGATTTTGGTTTGTGATCTTATTTATATTTTATGTTAATTGTTTTAGTGATTAAGATGTTTTTGTTGGTTTTATTGTACACTACCCAGAGCCACATTAGTAATATGGGCAATGAAATAAATTTGATGTACTATGATGATAGATGCTATATAGCTACAGTAGCTACCGTGTTTCTACAAAAAGAAGGCCAGGTCTTATTTTCTTTTGAACCCCGCTCCCCGAAAAAATGGCTAGGTCTTCTTTTTGGAGGGTTCTAATTATTGACTTGCCTCGTGGTGGTGATACCGACAGCCCCGCCCAGCAGGAGCCTGCTGCTGGCCCCTCTTCTTCTGCAGCCACTTGCTGACACTCGCACGCATCGCCCTGGCCTCCATTTTGCCTTCAAATGCATCTGCAGCCAATAACAGAGCTCCGGATCGATTCGGACCTCTATTATCGGCTGCAGAGGGCTTTCAGAAGGCTGGGGGTGCTGTGCGCGTCCATCCGGAGCCCATTTCACAGCTGCAGAGGGCTTTCTGGAAGACTCTGAAGGCTAAATGTAGGCCAGGGGTGACACATGCGAGCGGCGGCAAGCGGCTGCAGAAGAAGCGGCCGCAGAAGGCCGCAAGGCAGGTGTCGGGGTGTGTGAGGCCTGATAAGTAGGCAACTCCACACACCCCATCCCCACCCTAGCTTATTTATTACCTGTGCGCCTGGTCCTATGTCCTGCACGCCAGGGCTAATTTTGTGGGTGGGACTTAATTTGAATACATGTGCTGAAAAACGTGATAGGGCCTCTTTTCAAGGTGGGTCGTATTATTGGAGAAACACAGCTATATCAAGAGAGAGTGGAGGGAGGGAGGAGAGAATAAATCTTCCAACTGGAATAAGTAAATGAGATAAACCTTCCAGTTTGATACATTCATGATATGGTTCTGAAGAAAGACGCTGCATTCACGTAGAAGACAAGTATGAATCAATCAGCCTTGTTTTAAAACCAGATTTATTGGAACACACATACACCCATTCCTGACCTATTTGCAGGGTTTGGAATCCATGCAGTACCAATATAACAAAAGAAAGAGATTATTCATATAAAGGGATCACTTACTCTGTAAATTAAAAAAATATTTAATACTGTATTAGGCAAGTCGTACACCAAAAAAGACATTGCAACTGTACAGTCTCTTGGATATTGCACTTTCAAACAGCACTGTATGAATATATGGCATTCCAGCCACCAAGAAATACCACATCAGTAATAGGGGGGCACACAAGGCAAAAGGCATCATGAAGAGACAAACAGATCCTACCCTAGGAGAGAGAAATAGTAACAGCTAAAATTTTGTGGGGATCACAGGCTACCTGTAGATGCAGAGAGAAGGAAAGGGAATTTTCTGTCTGTTTATGTGGAAAAGATAGAGTATTCCTGGTATAGCCAAAAGAGATGTCCAAGAACATCTTCTGCTTTCCCAGCATCGGGTTTAATTTTCTTCCATACATGAACATGGGATCTAAGAAAAGCCCATACAAAACTTCCTCTCCCTTCTCTCCACCAAGCACCAGTCCATTTTGTTTCTAGCCTGGGTATTTCTTAACTGAGGACCTATGTTGTCCATGGTCTTGTGGTGCGATGAGAAGCTCCAGCAGAAGCCCAATGCACCTGAGGAAGAGTTCAGAGCTAGGCTTTCCCATCTTCATTTGCCTTGTTTCTTGGTGATTGTCTTATTAGGTCCAAACTGTACAATAGGAACAAGCAGCTTCTGCTGCTCTCAGGCATAATGGCAGAGTGTAGCACAGGCAGACAATGGTGCAGGAACTGCTGAGACCAGCATTAAGGTGCACCCACTTCTTACCAAACCTATGTCAAAATCATTGTGTCATACATAGTGCAGACTTAGAGACAGAGAAGCCTGTTCTCTTTCTCAAATGAGGGTATCTTTAAAGCCAAGGGAAAAGATTTAATTGGGTTTTAAGGATACCAAACAGGAGATCAGAGGGTTGTATACAAGCAGGAGAAAGAAAGTTCTGCTGGCCATGAGGCCTAAAATGATTGACCAGTAGCTTCTGTTCTTTGGAGCTAAAGGAGCAGGCATAATCTCCTACTCCCGGAAAGCAGCCAGCATATAACCATAAAGATAGTGGGAATGTGCTGCAAAAGATCAGAAAAAAATGAGATAATTAAACTTCAATAAGAACTGTATTGTGAGAAATTTGTTCTGCATTTGTTTTCATTCTCAACTGGCAATCTAATTTTGCTTTACAACAGCAAATCAAGGTTGTCCTGAAATATGTACTGTTTGTTGACAAAATCATTTCACCTTCTGTGTCTGCGCACATTCCAGTAGAATTAGGATCAGAATTTTTAAAATTGCATGCTTTCAGGTTCAGTCCTAATATATTTAAAGGGCACCTGCCTGGAAAGTGCTCACCTATAGTATTTTAAAGGAATATCGAGGAAAAACGTATTTAGCTTTATGTTCTCACATGGCACCTCCAATAACTATTCAGTAGGGCGAGCTCTAAAGGGTGACAGGCTAGGCATCTCCAAAGGATACCCCAAAGGATGAATTCAAGTGAATGACCCACACTACTGAGAACATATGGGAGAATCTCTGATTAAAGGACTCTGAGTGGTTGACGTCTCTTTCCTCTGCCAGGTTACACGATTCCATTAAGGTTGCCTCGCCTGAAATTTTCAAAACAGTGGAGCTGGCACATTACATCACTAGGCCTCTATTGAAGAGGCAGAATGTATTCTCTACTGATAAACATAGAACTCGCAGAACAAATGGCAGGCACTAGCAAAGAAATGGGTGATGCATCTAGAATCCCCAATAAACAAAGACATGTCTGTTTTTGTCTCTGTTATCAATATCAATGTTGATGTTGCCTTGGGGAGGAAGGGATAAAGTTTGCTATCTTTATCCAACAGCTGTCATCTTCACTTCCACAGAGACCTTCCCTGCCTCTATTCAGCACATTCCTAATGCTCCCTCCTCTTTGTTATTATAACCCACTAAGATTTTGTGGACATTTCAGTCACTTGCATCTCTTACAGCATGTAACCAAGCTGATCAGTATCCTGCTGTGTGGAGAAAACATCTCCAATAATCTGGAATAGAAGAAGGTGCCTAAAAGCTCTACTATGGTAATTGATATGTCATAAAATAGATCTTCAGTGCAAATGTTATAATTATTAAAATGGTTTTGAATACACTTTCCTTTTAATACATGTTTTGAAAAGGTTGCATTTCACTCTAGGATACTGTTATTGCTATTGACATTGTTATAGCCATTCAATAGCTGTTCTTTCCTGTATAATTTTAGTTAAAATATAATATTCTCTCATATACTATTAGAATCTTTTCTTTATTTTGTTTCTTTATTCTTTATTTATTTTAATTTCTTTATTTTATTTTTCTTTCAAGAAGCTCACGAGAGCAACTTGTCCAAAGATATTCAGAGCACTTTACAGCCAGGCAGGAATTCATATCAAAACCAATAAATCTCATTTTAAACCATACTTTCTACTGTTTGCTGTCCAACATTATTTTATCCATTTAAGGAATGAAGCTGTAAATAAACAGGTCAATTATTTTCATCATTTCTTTGCTGGCTCATGTCATATAACAAGATTTCTTGGTTGGAGGTGAAGTGCTTTCTTTTTTTCTTAATATTGTCTCTTGAAAATTAAATGTAGGGAGAACTGATTTTGTGCCCTGATTAAACATGAAAACATGGACCAAACAGATTATTAACAAATAAAGTCGATTAAGCCATGCCCAGTAATAGGTAAAAAAATATGAGTTTAGCAACATGAAGGTAACTGAATTTGGGAGAGGTAGTCTTCGGCTTACAACCATAATTGAGCCCAAAGTTTTTGTTGCTAAATGGGACAGTTGTTAAGTGAATGCTGTCCCATTTTACAACCTGTCTTGCCACAATTGTTAAGTGAATCATTGCAATCGTTAAGTTAGTAACATGGTTGTTATATGAATTTGGCTTCCCCATTGACTTTGCTTGTCAGAAGGTTGCAAAGACCCAGGACACTGCAACTATCATCAATATCAGGGCTGTCAAACTCGCAGCCCGTGGGCCGGATGCATCACGCACTGGCAACACCCACGCCCAGTTTAGCGAAGGGGAAAAAAGTTGTGATACTTCACATGACGCCGCCGTGATGACGTGAGTTTGACACCCCTGATCAATATGAATCAATTGCCAAGCAGTTGAATTTTGATCAAGTGACCAGGGGATGCTGCAATAGTAATAAGTGTGAAAAACAGTCATAAGTCACTTTTTTCAGTGCCGTTGTACCTTTGAATGGTCACTAAATGAACAGTTGTAGTCGAGAACCATTTATACTTCAAGTAACTTCTGGTTTCATCCATTATTTTCCGGATCCTCTATGGACTATGAAGACTGTGCTTGCTTTGTCCTAGTTTCTAAACTTACCTGGAGCCTTGGCCCATTCCCACTGGAAATTGCATTTCAGCAGGAATATGTCCGAACTGTGGATGTTTCCAGCCTTTGGGAACCAGGTGCACCAACTGCAAACCATTTAGCACAGCACACAAAAGCATGCAATTAGTGGGGTCAGTAAGCTCTCATGCAAAGCTCAATATTAAATTTTGGTTGCCTGTTGATGACTGCCTATTTTGGCTTACTATGGATTTCAGAATTTAGGTGAATTTCTCAGCAGATATATTTTAATAAATTATTATCCAATGAGCTTAAAAGCCATAAACACATAATCCTGGTCTTATCACCACATGGTAACAGCGATTTTAAAACAGTGAAGGAATACTATTAATAAACCTGAAGAGTAGTGAAATGAATTTCATAGTTTATGATCATGGAAAAGGACATCCATAGAAATTGTTAATTCTAAATTATTTTAGAATCCAAATATTTTTATACTATATTTTAATTATATTTATATTTTATTTATATTTTATTTGTTTGTTTGTCTGTTTATATCCTGCCTTTATTATTTTTACAAACAACCCAAGGCGGCGAACATATTAGCAACTAATCAGTACTTCTTTATTTGTATTAGAAACTTCTCATAAAATAATTTGTTCTTTCCTTAACCCCCACTAGGGCAACTAAGGAAATGCTCTGCGTGGAACTCAGCAAACATTAATTATTCTTCTAATGTTTTGTCTATGTCAAACCTCTGCTATGTCAATAACAGATTCCAGGAATTCAAATAAAGGCTTGAATGTTTGGGGGGTAAAAATTCAATGCAAAATATTCATCTAGTAGTTAGGCTGGTGCTTAAAAGAACAGAGCACTGGGCTGCATGTCAGCAGAGAATACACCATATACACCATGCAGGATCCAGAGAATCACCTGAGTTTTTAGAATGGTGGTATTCATGTCTCATGAATAATAGTAGCGTTTCACCCTTACCTTCTGGTGGCATTTTCTTCGGTGGTGCTGAAGGAGGTGGCAGAGGCACCAAAGAGGTCACTCGAAAACCTGCTGGAAGCGTTTCTGCTGACCCACTAACCATGGTGATACTGTGAAAGTCTCGAGGGCGGAAGCGTTTTCGCCAAGAAGGAGTTCGCCGAAAAGTCTTGTCTTCACCCTATAAAGAAAAGGATACTTACATCATATATCGCACAGAGTAACCACAGGAAACTATACAATCTCCAGAGGGAGATCAAAGATTAGGACAGCCTGTAAAAACTAGAACTGGGTTAATTATTCATGGGTTTCAAGTACAACTGGGCTTCTTAGAAGACAATTTTTTTCTTTTTGAGAAAACTTTTGAACTTTTTGTCCCATCCTACTAGAAAAAAGAAAGCAGAAATTTCTCAAAATATTATTCACAATATATAAGTATGTATCGGTGGATTAATGACTATGGTCACATCTAGCAACTCTATACTTTGGAATTAGGTCCATAATTTTGGAATCCCGATGTTGGATGAAAAATTGCAAACAGGCTGTCCCACAGTTTGTCACTACCATCTCTTGCAGTGACAATACGGGCAATCCTCAAGTTACGCCTGCAGTTGGGATTATGATTGCCATTGCTAAGTGATGTGGTTGTTACATGACAGCATCACTTACTGCATGCGAGCAAAGGGAGAAAGAAAGGAGGGATGCAAACAAAGAAAGTCCGGGTGTGGGGAGAGAAAATTACTCGAGCAACTTGCAATCTTCCCTGCTGGTGTACCACTGACTTCCTATGTGGGAAGCCAACAGGGGAGGTCACAAATGGCTATTATGTAATGTGGGACACTACAACTGGTCACTAAGTGCCCAAATTTTGTTCATGTGTCCATGGGGCACTGCAACAGTCAGAACTTTGAAAATCAGTTGTAAGTCCCTTTGTTCAGTGCCCTCATTAACTTTGAATGCCAGCTGAACAAATGGTAGTAACTTGAGGAATACCCGTAATGGACACAGAAAAATGACAAAGAGGTATTCTACTTGCAGCTGAGATAGCAGTATTTCCAAAGATCTTCAGATCTTTGCCCAGAGGAATTCAGAACATGTATCATTCTTACTACTTTTTAGAAGTTGATTCTATGATAAAAGAAAATCAAATTTTGTTTACAGAACTTGTTACAATGCTGGCTGGGGAATTCGAGGAACTGAAGTGCACACAGTTTAAAGTCGCCAAGATTGAGAAACACTGTCTCAGATTAGCTCTGTTCAGCTGAAAAGTTAAATTAAATTAGATGATCTACACAGGATTGTTATGTAGGCATTTCTGTAAAAACAAGGTTGCTGGAATTGTTTTTGACAAGCAACTGTCCCTCGCGGATCTAAAAGAAAAAATGGCATATGTTCTGCCAATCCTAAGGCTTTCTCTTTCAAGAAATAAGGTGGCTTCTATTTCAATTCTTCCTCTCCACCTAATTTTAGAATACCTCTCTCACCCCATGCATATTTGCAATGTGGAAGTGCCCACTTCTACGTTTCCTCCACATAAGTGAACATCACAATGAACGTCCCAGAAGATAACTACAATACCAGTCCTATTTCCAGATCTTTCTAATTGATAGTATAAACACAATATTTCTTAAATCCCCATCCTGTTTTAGTAAGTACTTTACACTCACATCATCAAGTCGTCTGTCAGTACCCAAGGCAAGAAGATTGTTGAATTCTCTCTCCATCACCTGTCGTGCCTGTAAACAATATCAAATAATGCAACAGAAGTAATCTAAGCAAATAAAACTACTAATGCAAATTATTTATTATCAGAACCAAAGAAGAAGATATTGATATTTATACTAGTAGATCTCTTCATACTTTTTGGTAGGCCAGCAAGATTTCCCTAGTAACACAGGGGTAGGTTTCTATATATCTATTTGCATAACTCTAATATATGGCATAGCAGTTGTGGGAAACTACCAGCTCCAACTAGAGTGTTTTTACTGCATTTGATTTCACTCATCCATTTTTAGTGCAAATTAATTAGATCTCACAAACTAGAAGCTTATCACTCCTGGTCTAGGCAAATCAATTGCCTCCATCTAGTTCAGCATTCTGCCTCTAAAAATAACAATACAAAATGCCTTTGTGAGTGTTAAAAAAAAGATGCATTCATCCATATCCCAAAATTCTGAAAATCGGGACTCTGGTTAGTTCAGTTCTCATAACTGTGTAGAGATACAGAAAAAGGATTTCATAGACAGATTTGCAATGAACAGTAAGATAAACTTTCAGTCTCATAGACTCTGGTTACCCTTAAGAGGAAGAAATTTGTAACTGAAATAACTTATAGCACAACAAAGTAACTTTTATTGAATCATTTGTTTTAATTTAATAATGTTAGATTAAAAATCCAAGTAAGATGTTCTTCATAAAGAACAAAAGGTTTATTCATTATATGAGAAATAACTATCAATTCTGTTGGTGAAAAACATTTCTTCCTACCTGAGTATTCTGAGTGGGAATTTGTAAAATAAGTGCCAGACTATTATAATCAAAATTTTCATCCAGAGCAATAAGTGCACCATGGACTCCACTTTCAATGATGTTGTTGGCATATTCTCTAAGCCCAATGGATTGAATCCAGTGAATTACTTGATCGTTTGTCCAGACCAACACATCTAGAAGACATTGAAATTATATACATAAATGAAATTACCCAGAAGAATGCTCACTTTTCTGATCTGTTCATGACATAAAAAGAACAAAATACTGATGTAGCATCTAAAAATAGTCCATCTTGTGTATTCAAGTCATCATATTCTTCTAGTATCGTTTCTGGGGAAATAAGTCCCACTGTAAAATGTCAAACAAGTATGTGCTAATTTATTTATACAGCAAAAATCTATATTTACACCTTTAGCTTGAGGACAGTTCTGAAAGAAGATGTAGCAGGCAGAACAGAAGTGCTCCTGACATATGGCTGAGATTAACTACACAGTGAATATAAATGAACACGATGAAAACAAATACAGTAAAATTCAATAAATGAACAGTTCAAAATGACATAAGCAGCAGCTATAAAATCAGCAAAGCTATGAAAAAGAAATCTTAAGGCCCCTGGCAGTTACCTATCAATCTCCCATCAGTCAGAATCCCTTACAAGGACACATGAGCCTTATGTATAAAACAACTGGAAATATATTGAAATATAATAATAATACAAAAAGATTAAAGTGATAAATCTGAGACAGATTTCAGGCATAACAAATCCTGCTGAAAAGTCAGTAATCAGAAAGCCTCCGGAGTATTTCCACTCTCTATAATTAAGAAAACTGATTTTGTAAAACAACATTGACTAAAAAGTGGTCCATATTTCATAAAGAGATTTGACTTTTCTGAAAGATAGAAAGAATAGGCAACTTTAAAAACTATAATTCAAAATCTGAACTACAATCATGTCCAGAGAACTAGAAACCTTAAGTGGAATTCTGAGTAGTTCCTTTACTGTTGCTCACCTACAAAGAGAATATTACCAAACTAAAGCAATTAACTGCAATAACTATAGGTAAACCTCCAGAAGTTTGCCTCCAGAAGTTGTGGGTGCTCTAACACTGGAGGTTTTTAAGGAAAGATTGGACAACCATTTTGACTGAAATGGTATAGGGTTAGAAAGACCTCCAATGTCCCTTCCAACTCGGTTATTCTGTTATACTCTGAGAACTGCTAGAGAGGGTCCGACCTTACTGTCTTTCTACCTCCAGACATTGCAAATTCTACTGTCACTTTGCCTTCTGGGAAAGAGCCCCTCCTTCTTGTGACTCCTGACTATATTCCACTACAACTATATTTTTGCAGCTTGCCTTGAATTCATTTCTAAATTGCTACTTGCCTTTGATTTCATGCTGGCTTTCTTCCCGCCTCTTCTCCAGCTCCTTTCTATCATAGTTCAGTCTTTTGAGGCACATAATCCCGTACTGGAGACTTGTTCTGCAACAATGCAATACTTAGAATAACGCATATCAGTTTTCCAACCACTTTTACTTTCAAGAGGTGTGCATGTGAGTATTTATCTTTTGCCTACGGTATAAACGCATAGCTACTTTTGACCCTGTTTCAAAAATACTGAACTGTCTACACTATTCATCCAATTTTCTGATTTTTGACTTTATAAATCTGAAAGTTTAATGTTTATGGGATATGCTACTACTCAGTCTAAAAAACTCTTACCATGCCTGTCATTATTGCTCTTCATTCAAAGGAAGGACTGATAAAAGCCAGAGTGTACAAGTTGAACTTCTAGGATCACATGCAACTCTCAAAAGCATGGAATGCAGTTTCCAGAGCCTCTCCACAAGCTGTCACTAAATTGTAACTTTTTTAATGTAACAGAAGCAGAAAGTTATTAAATACATGGGGGATAACTGTTTCACAGTTATTATTTATCCATTACATTCAAACTTTAAATTAAATCAAATTTAGGATATGGTCTCAGAGATGTTTAATATTTGTTTGCAAATATTTAATTATATTGATTTTAATATGATCAATTATAACTATTAAACATATAACTGCAGATAAATATATTAACTGCGTTTAAATATTATTTAAATGTAAACATACAGTCACTCGGTGCTTTGGATTTAAAGATAAAAAGGTGAATAGAATAGAATAGAATAGAATAGAATAGAATAGAATAGAAGATGAAAGGGACCTTGGAGGTCTTCTAGCAAGCTCATTAAGCACTTTTACACAACTACTTGAAGCAGCTTCATTTCTTTTCCCCATGGTTGCTTTTTGGCACTGAAGTGGGATCCTAAAAAATATGGGTTTGATTTAAAGAGTTTCAGGCAACTGCTGTATTTGTATCCTGTCATGTTTCCAAGCCCTTTCTTGTCTTTGAATCCAAAGCACTGCACAACCCTGTTGAATAAAATGAAATCAGATTTGGGATCTGTCCAGGCTTCACCTGTTTTTGGAGTGTGGCCCTATTTTCTAAAGCAAAATATGGACCTCAGCCTGAAAAAAATTACACACCCTTTGGCTATAGGAAATTAAGGTAATTGCAAGAATGCTTCAGACATTGTCCCAAGAAAACTTGCTCACCGATGGAAACTGTCTACCATCTTCAAGTGTACTCGAAGGTCCTTCTTAGTCAGATGATCCAACATTCGTGCATCTACAAGACATTCCATGAAGTAACTGCGATACTGTGGTAGACCTAGACTAGGAAGCCATTCATTCCCTATCCATTCATGGTTCATGTCCCCATAAGCCAGAGTCTGTGGAAATTTTAAAAAGAAAAAGCAAATAACATACACAGGACATATAATTGGGTTTTTTCATCTTGTTCAACTGTGTCCAATTCTCAAAGACTGACTGAAAAAGTTCCTACAGTTTTCTTGGCAAAGTTTTTCAGAAGTCCGTTTGCCATTTCCTCCTTCCTGGGGCTGTGAGAAAAAGACTGCTGCAATGTCACCCAACTACCTTTGTGTGTAAGGTAGGACTAGAACTGGCAGTCTCTCAGTTCCTAGTCTGTTGCCTTAATCACCACACCAAACTGGCTTTCACATGTAAATATGCCTATTAGCAATACTGAAAGAATCCTGAGTGGAAGGCCTACAGATTGGAGTTAGTAGATTTTAGTAGAGAAAAACTACCAGAGATAATTGAAATCTTCTATCTTAGATATAAAATTCCTAATGAAATATATTAGTGAGTTGTGCCACAGAAATAAGTGATATAATAGCTTTAAAATGCTTCAGGATCAGTTTCAGTAGATCTGAAATAATTCTATTACCTCAACAATTTTTGTTGAGAAACAATTTGCAAACAAAAATTGTAACTTCTAAATAATATAGCTTCAAATACATTTTTCAATATATAACAGTATGATACACATTTGACAGTTGTAACAAAATCTCAAATCGATTGCCTGAGTATTATTAATCATACACATTATATGTCATAATGTAAGTATGCCATACTTCAAAAACCTTAAACACAAATAAAGCATTTCTTTCTGTTTTCAATACCTTAGGAATAAATACACTGCATAGCATTTTTTAATAGTGCAACTTATCTGAAGGATATTTTTATGTGAATGTTAATTTTATTTGAGTCTGAAGACACAGTGAAATAGGAGTTGTTACATGCTAAGCACAGAATTAATAAAGTAAGCAACTGAGTTCCTGGAAAATTTGGCTCGGAAGATGTTAGCTGTCAAAGGAAGATCTGTCCTCTTAGCTGCCAAAATTTTCAGTGGTAAGGAAGCAAAATCTGAAAATAAAAGAAAACTATTCCCTATTCATTCTTGACAGGATTCTTTACTTTCTGCTTGTCAGACAAGAGATATCTGATTTTTTAAAGAAAGTTAAAGAACATATTAGAGATATATTAATGGTTTGTATGGAGAAACCAGAAGAAAAAATAATCTGGTTAGGTATAAGTAATGCTAAAATTAAATGAAAAGCACCAATAAAATCAATGCAGCAGGTTTTATATGTTGATATCCTTGACAAGAAATTAGTTATTATTAAAAGAAATATGACTAGTTTCCCATTTGGATAAAATAGTAAGGTACCACAATAGCAACCAAAAGGAAATATAGGAAGTTTTTCAAATATTCTGCATTTGTTTCCATTATTCTCTAAGGAGAACTTAAATGAATCCAGAGAAACTGCTCAAGAAGGCAATTTGATATAATCAGATGGTACATAACTCCATTTTGCTGGAAATTACTGAGTTTTGTATTTCCAGTACAGGGGGGGGGACCCACAAAATAATGCAGGAGTCTCACCTGTGCCCAACTGCCTTCCTCAGTATCCTAAATGTGACAATGCAGCATGTCAATAAAATAAGTAAAGTCAGATACCACATGAAACCGCATTTGTTTCTCCAATAAAGCAGAAGCATTGTCTATCATCAACATGATCAAAAAACTGTCACATAAACACAGTTACAAGTAACAGGCTCCCATTATTCACCATTTCCAATTTAGAGGATCTCATTGTGGTTGGCATTTTTATCTCTCATGAATATGCTGAAGTTTTTAAAACAAACAACAAACAAAACTCTCAGTTATTTATTCTTGTTCTTAAAGAGCTATCAAAATGAGGAGCCAAACTGGTGATCTTACAATTGGCTTTGCCCAAATGCTCATTTGGAAGTTTGTTGCTACTAAGCACAACTAATGTATTTGTTTTGCTTGTAGATATAAAGAAAAATATATATACTGCATTTTCTGTCATAATAAACCACTTTATTTGTTCCCAGAGCTACAAACTGATTTAAGCAAAAGACTACACACAAACATCAAAAAGCATGCACTAGTTATTTAAAGATATGCTATCCACACAAATAGTTAAATAGACAAAAAGATCAGATAGGTGAGCATGTTTCTCTTGTTCCCATCTAAACACAGAAGTTTTTATTTCTGTATATAATATATTCATTTTTTATATAATGCACTCATTTCCATTGAATAAGAACAAGTGATTTGTCCACTGACTTACTCTGGCGCTAACATACAAATATTGGTGCTGTAAGTAAAATAGCTGTTACAGCCAGCCTAGTGTCAGAACACATCACAAAAGAGCCCCTCAGTAGAACAAATTGGTTACTGTTCATTTGCATTCAGGTTGGCTTTCTGAACATGAACTAGTTCATTTGTATCAGATAGGAAAAGGCATATTTGGAATTTTGGCCACTTAGGCCCTGTCTTTCCAACTATTTTCAGAATTCCCAACATGTCTTGCAACAATTGATATTACTCCCTTATGTTATCTCAATTATTCTTCTTATCTAAACCAAAGGATTCAATTGCTTGGTGAAAACTGAGCTTTCATTTTTTTTAATCAGAAGCAAAATTATTTTCCTGTTGCTTACAGTGAGGACAAGATGGCAGAATTTTGTCACACACAAAAAAATTACCATTTTGGTTGAAGGAGCCATGGTTTCCATTTCTTCATGAGTAACCCAGACATTTCCAGATGACTAGGATGAAAATATGACATATATGAATAAGAAAGCAAGGAATATTCAATAAAACTTTTCAACTCAAAACTACTGCTGTGGCTATAGCTTAGGCCATAGAATCAATAGTTGTGACAATGTCAAAAACAGTTAAAAGCTCCCTTGAGTTGAACTCAATTCCTGGAAACAACTTATTTTCTTTTACAAGATATGGAAGTAGCTAGCATTATTGCACAATATCATAGCCTATAGCCTTAGAATTTCCTGAAGGTCTTCTGTCCAAATACCAGGGGTATCTGGCATCTTGACTTCTTTCCTAACACCTTTCTGACACCCTGTCAAATACTAATTATGGTTTTGTAATAGATATTTTCTCCCAGCTAGTAAACATGGACTGTTGTAGTATCAAGACTGTTGTAGTATAAAGGAAGTACCTTTCAGAAGTTCCACATTAAAAGACCTACAACTATAGTCTGCTTCTTCTATTTTCTCTTCCTACGGGTAGGTACAGGAAAGGATCTCAATATGTATTATTCCATATATTTCTGCCTATAGTATTAATATTTCTCACACAGCAAACAGGGAACACAAAGCAAGTACATCATTACATTTCAGGAAGAAATAGGCATTGTTCACCAAAACCCAACCCATCTTGTAATAGCTGTCTAGTAATGCCCATTTAAGTTGACCAGAAAGTCAACTTACAAATGGGAATAATAACAATAACTCAGCACTTCATATAAAGGTATTGTGAAATTATTTCTGAAAAGAAAATATAGAGAATTGAAAAAGGCACAATATCCTTTACTGATTTTACCAACATATATTACAATGGGACAGAAAGGGTACAATACAACTGACTTTCTCTGAGGAATATGGAGATTTCAATTTTCATCAGAATCCTAGTGAGGACCTGCAGTCTCGAGTCTGACTAAAGGGCTATGTGTTTGTTTTACATCTATTCAAATGCATCTTCTTAGTGTTAAATATGGAAAGAAAGCCCAAATTACATATTCAAAGAAGCCAAGATAGAGTGCTTACTGTTCTGGAGGTGGGTGGAGCAGAAGGGCTTGTGAGAGACACCATTTCCTGGATTGCCAAGCGCAGTTTTAACCTGTGAAGGGCATTACTAATTCCAATCTCCCTCTGGATCTCTGTATCTGACAAGGCAGACATAATTGCACCGCTTTTCACATTAGCTCTGCAAGCTGCAACATACCAGGCAGGCATGCCCACCCAAAGCTACAACATAAAAGGCCAGAGATGAGTCTGCATTTTGAACTGCAGAAAATTCACATACTAAGAATTAACAATGAACAAAAGCATTGAAAGATGAGGTTCTGACTGACTATTAAATTCTTCTTATTCTTATGACATATCGTACATTCTTATGACAATGCTGTATATTTCTTCTACCATCCCCACATTCCATGATATAAGATACATTATGCTGAATTATTAACATTTGGGAAGGGTAGTCAAAACAATAGTACTCAAAAAATATCTATGCTCTATATTTACATAATATTTTCAGCATTTTTATTTAAATTTCATAGAATCCAAAGAGAAAATTATTTCTCTTATTAATACAGTTTAAATCAAAGTTTGTGACATTATATATATTTGTATATATTTCAAACTTGAGAAAGGTGGTCAGTTTAGCCTTAGGGCAGTGAGTAGCGAAAACCTTCCATATCTTGCCTGCTCACTTTTACTGCTATTACGCACACAGTCACATGCTTCTGCTTAAAAAAAGATCCTAAGAAATTAAAAATCAGACTTTGCAACACAGCACAGAAAAAAAATCTGGCATGTGATTATATTGCAAAGTCAATTCAAAATGATGATAAAACTTCAGATCCTCACACTATCAATGTGTAAAATGGAAATTCTATTTGCAGATACTTCCCCCAAATGTCTTCATTTGCCTTAAATCTATGTATGCAACACCGGTTTCCAAATATATCAGTCCATTATGAACTCAGGTTACCTGGCCAAACATGATTAATTAAACTGAATAGCTAAAAGAAGCTTACCTCCAACCAGGAGACCACAGTTGGACCATCCCATTGAGCAAAGGGAATACCCCTTCTTCTAGCATCTTCCAAAAGTTCATGTCTGGAAAGGGAAGCAGTAATACAACAATTCTTACTAGCTGTGCATTCCTCCAGAAAACAAACAAAACCCCAAAACTGAAATTATATCTAAACAGTTGATAACAAATTTAGCAAGCTGTCCCACGGAACGTGGCAACAGGAAAGCATGCAATATACAGTTAATAGCATTTGGTATTATTCTACCATGATCATATATTTTGAGTTCACTGAGCAAAACTGGAAAGCTAGCAACAGCTTTCTAGTATGAATACTGATAGACATTTTGGCAACATGCTTCCTTCACACTTCTCAGCTGTTCAACACCATATGCATTCTGGCATAAGACACAAGAATGAGCAGCTGGCACCATTTAAGAAAATTGGTTCTATTCCTTGGCAAAAGAGAGTTAACAAGCCTCTTATCTAAGTTTTAGTTGGAAGCTAGCAGCTATAGAGTTACATATGAGTGTGAAAGGGTAAGACCAGAGTCAACTTTCTGTATGTAAAGAATTATCATATTCTAAGAAGTGAGTGGGTGCCAGATGTGATACCTGGACCATTGGTTATAAAAAATCTGGGAAAAGTTTGTTTTTTTCAAAATTAAACCAGGTTTTGTTTTAACTGAATAGGCTCTTAGGAAGTTTCTGAAAGAGATATATCACTTGCCCAGACAGTGACAGGCAAGTCTATTCTGAAAAACTGTGATAATCCTTTTATAACAGTTTCACAATATAGAGAAGAAAGCCTTTGAAAGATAAGATCTTCCTCTTTCTTGTCAAGCTGCCATCCATGAATATCTCCATCTTTCTATTTATTTAACCTGTTTCTTTAAGAAACTTGAGAATGTTATAAAGTATTTCTTTCAGGAGAAGGAAACAGAATAGTTCTCACAAAGCAGTTAATTAAGCTTTTCTTACAATTTATTTCAGGGAAGAAATTAGCTTGTTTTAGGATGATAATTCAGTCCAATCAATGTGAAAACTTGTGGTAAAATATTTCCCAAATAGTCTACAGTGACCCGCAATTCAAGAGTATATCCAAATGAAGAAATAAATTTCCACTAATTGTTACAATATTTATTAAGACAGTAAATACAACTTTCCTCACTTTTTTTTGAGTCGTCGATCTTTTTCTGCTTGTGCTCCAAGCTTGCCAAGACCAAGAGAGTCCTGTATGTTCATTTCTGAATCTGTTAGCAAAACTATGAAACATAATAGATGAAGAATTTGACTAGATACTCCTCGTGATATATAATAGTACTACCTTTAAAAAAAAATAACTTCAAAAACAGAAACTAATTTATGCTTACTCAGGAAATTCAATTTGATATCAAGAAATTTAAACTCAGTAATTCAATCTGCCAAGAGTAGCAAGCTTTGCTTAGCTTAATTTAAGCTTGAAGATTTAATATTTGACAGTAGCCATGAGAATCCAACAGTATAGACAAAGAGATTCTTTTTAGAGTACCACAACAATACACTAAATCTTAAATATATACAATTATAAAATTATCTCTCATCCTCACCTAGTGTCTCACTTTCTTCATGTACTGTATATTAATAACCACTGTTTTATTGTGGCGTGATGGACAGGATTATGAAAAATTTAAGGAAGAAAGGACTTAAGCTGGGATGAAAACAATTTGTCCTCGGTTTCATCCCAGTTTAGGTCCTTCCTTCCTTTAATTTTTCATAATCCTGTCAATCCAGACTTTTCTACTTCTGCTTCCATGCCTTCCCTTCTGCTGAACTCATTAAATTATTACTTTCAACATCCAAGTCTATGATTCCTTGCCATCACTGTATTTACTAAAGCCTAATTAGACTACTATCAGCTATCCTGATTCATTCCCATTCTTTGAAAGTGGATTGAAGGACAGAGCACCCAATGATGCACACACACAAAAATAAACAGGATCCCCAAGAACTTATTTCCTGTTCTTGAAATCTTCTGTGGATAATTTTGTAAACCCCATGCTACATTGTCATTCTCATTGACTGCTAAACTATGGCATGCTTTTGCAAATGTTTGCACTCCTAGTCCTTCCTTGTTTCAAAACTTTTCAAACCCCCACCAATAATCTAATCCAGTAATTTTTGTTCACAGCCTGCTGTGCAATAATGTGTGCTAATTTAGGCAAACAGAAAGATAGATTACACTTATGAATAAGATTTGAAATAAGATTAGTGCTCAGTTTCCAATATTGTATATTAAAAAGGGTGAACATTTTTTGTTATTTCTCATATTCAGTCTAGAAGTAAGCAGTGGAATCAATCATCCAGAAAGATGTTGGGCATCTATTCAGTATAAATGTTAGGTAGCTACTTCAGTATGCTTTAATTTGGATTCATACACTGATCAGGGAATTGGACCCATTGGTATAAATGGCCTCTTCCATCCTGATAAAAAACTTGAATTAATCAAGGGCATCCTTTGGCCAATTCCTCTGCTTCTGCTATTGTACTTTCAAGCTATGTCACTCCTTATCCATCCATTCTATGTGATCAAGTCATTAGCTTTATTCACCACTTCTGATAATTCATAATTCAAATTCCTATATAGAAGATCCGATTACTGCAATCATATTGATGGGCCAATGGCTAACACTTTATTGATATAAGTGGGATATTATCAACATACATTTTGCAGCCCTGTAATATTTCTTTCTAATGCCTTTGATGGATCTCTACAGCTATTACATTTTACTGTATTAAAATGTTCAACAATTGAATCAAATGAAAATATAGTCCTGGAATTTGTAAAACTGAAGGAAACTGAAATTTAACTGCTATTCTCGGTTCTATTTTTATTGTTTCCATCATATTATTTTCTGCTCTTCCAAGGACACAGAAAGACAAATGGTCAGCTTCCACAAAATTTGTGGAATTCCTTTATTTAGAAAAAGTGAAGAGAATCAATTGCCTTGTCCAGTAGTGCCTTCTCTGCTCAGTTGGATTAAGCGCCCTTTTTCTTTCTTTCCAAACAAGCGTCCAATTGAAGATTTGATGCCTTTCCTCTTGGAGCCTTTATGCAGTGAATCCTGGCTGCTATTACTGCTGCTGGGGTTACTTGCTTGATCCTCTAGAGAACTAAAAGAATGGGAAAGAAAAGTTCATGATGTCATTAAAAATAGTGAAGGTCCTCCTCTTGGGATCAGCCTCATTCCCCCCCACACCTGTTTTCAAAATACCCTAGTTCTTCTCAGAGACCATATTCAGCTAATCGCTGTCTGTGGGAAAGAATAGCAGTGCAAAACATCTAAAGAAAACACAACTCAGACATGTATCTGAAATTAGCTCTGTGGAATATTAACAGCTGCATAAATCATAGATGAAAAATTATTTAGTTAGATTAGTTAGAACCCAGAAAAGAATCCCAAGATTTTCTGTTACAGACTATCATGAGTACCTCCTGCCTTCATCTTGACTAAAAGTAGGATGTCCAAGTTTCTCCAGCCTGAGGCTCCTTGGTGAAGAAGGAGGAGAAGTCTCACATTTGATGGTCGTTTTATCTTCTCGACTCTCATCTCGACCAGCTGGTGACTGAACAGATAAGGTAAACTCAGACAGGAGATTCCTGTCTAAAAACTTTCCTCCAATCTTTACCGCGCTTATCGGAAACTTGCTAACTAATTAAAGGAGAAGACAGAACAGAATCACATGCATCAAGTATATCATGGGGATTACTGCTCACTGTATGCCCAGCAAAAGGTCAAGTTATAATTATGAGTGTTATTTGGAATGATATAGTCATAATTGAGGCAATAGAGCCAATAGCAACAGGCAGAGGGACACATTAAATATATGGAGTCAGTAATATGTAGCAATCAGGACAGGACAGGAGCCTCTGACGTGCCATCATTTAGACTTCATATATTTCTATTTTAGATTTGTATGAATCATACACAAAGTAGTATTCTAAGGATTACTCTTGAAATAACAAATTTTGTCAGGTGGGAGCTGGCAATTTGCTACCTAAGCCAAAGACCTGGGACCCTCTTGAACAAAGCCACTGTTATTGCCTCATAAAAAGATTCACAATTCTCACTCATAGAAATTTCTGAACTATCACTGGCAAATCAGCAAAGAAACCGATTCAGCATATCTTAGAAACAAACCATTCTTCTTAAAATAAACAGTTTGACACTGCAAGTAAAGTTATTTAAGCATCCAGGAACAAAGAGCAAAGACATTTCCATAAGAGAAATAAATTATAAGCCCCTAGCAGAGAAAAGCTACTTCTAAAATAGGAATTGGCCACAAACCAATTTATTCTGAGCATAGAATCATCAGGCGTTCTAGTTGAATGCGAAGATGTATAAAATGGAGAGGCAGGTGAAAGCATGCAAGAAATAGCAGGAATATGGCAGGAACAGCACTGACCTAAAGGGAAATCTGGATTAAATATCAAACCCCAAGTCCCAATTTAAATAAGCAGAAATACAATGAAGAGAAACCTAGTTTTCAACTTTTCCACCCCTCACGAAAGATATTCTCCATTTACAACCTAAGACTTGCAATATTCTCTAATCTGTTTTAGTTTATGGGATGTGACATAGTTATGGGAAATTAGCACTGTGTGCTTTTTACTGACCACCTGTTCTTTGTCCTACAGAATCTTATCTTTTAATTATTTTAATATCTAAATATACTCACTTTAAACCTTCCTGTCTAATTTACTTTTTTAACAGACTTCCTACTATATTACATAATTAAGTGATCTTGAATGTCTACATTTGGGACTTTTGGATTTCAAAATTTAGAATGGAATGGAATGGAATGGAGTGGAGTGGAGTGGAATGGAATGGAATAGAATAGAATAGAATAGAATAGAATAACAGAGTTGGAAGGAACCTTGGAGGTCTTCTAGTCCAACCCCCTACTTAGGCAGGAAACCCTACACCACTTCAGACAAATGGTTATCCAA
>JANHFL010006382.1:6644-16949 GCA_032468155.1 Oxyrhabdium leporinum | reverse complement strand
GGCCCCGGGGGGGGGCGGGGGGGAGACACATGATAGCAGGATTCCACCAGGACAAGGAACAACGGATGGAAACTAAGCAAGGAGAGAAGCAAGCTGGAATTAAGGAGAAACTTCCTAAAAGTGAGAACAATTAACCAGTGGAACTGTTTGCCATCAGAAGTTGTGAACGCCCCATCACTGGAAGATTTTCAGAAGAGATTTTTTTTCAGAAGAGGGTCTCCTGCTTGAGCAGGGGGTTGGACTAGAAGACCTCCAAGGTCCCTTCCAACTCTGTTATTCTGCTCCAACAGTGAGACAGGTGGCATATAAATAACTAAACAAAATTTTTTGACTGCCCCAAGACCACAGATTGAGTCGAGACAACTTAGAAAGCACGGCATCTCCAGTTTTACTCAGTTATTTTTCCTCCTGAGAGAGGAAGGACAAAGCAACCCAGGATTTCAAAATCCTGTGGCACGGAGTCCCACTGTCCCTCTCCATTTGATTTTCAGGCTTCGGAAGAATTTGAAATCTTTGGTCATCGTTCATCCCACGTGGTACATCAAAGGCCTGATGACCGTGTTTAAGCCTTTTATCAGGTGGGCGTAAGATGCCAAGACGGGCTAGGTGGGCATCCATTCACCACTAGATGGATGCCAAGGTTGATCTGAAGAAAGGGCCGGGATGGCAATGCCAGCACAAATACACCCTTCGCCCTCTTCCCTTCCGCAGTTCCAAATTCAGACAGAAAGTGAAGTTCGTAGACAGCTTGGATGATCTGGGCCAACTCGTCCCCCTCCAACAGATTCACATCCCGGCCTGCATCCAGCAGTGAGTATGGTCTGGGGTTTTGGCCTGTCCAGTTTGTTCCCCTTCTCAAAAGGCCCTCCGGCCTCTGGCTGGAGTGCAAAACTCCCTGCCTTGCAGAGCCAGCCAGAGTGCCCTCTTCACATGCTCTGGGGATACGGTCAAGCTTTGCAAAATATAAAGACGCTCTTTAGGGGCAGAAAAGTCATTTATGGGGGGAAATCCTAAATTCATGGGAAGGGTCACTCAACCACCAGTGGACAGGGGAAGCCACAGAGGCCTGTCCATCAGGTCCAGCCACCCAGGTTGGGAATGATGGAGCCTGGAGTCCAGCAGCTTCCGGCCTCTTCATCTTCCCTCCAAAAAAGCTTTAGCAGGAGAGAACGAAGTTGCTTATTCTGGGTATTCTCCTTCCGTTTCCTCTTTCTCTTTCAGGCTACATCAGTCCAGTAGCAACTCCTGAAGCCCCCCAAATAGCCAGACCGGCTGGATGGCCTCTGGGGACCCTCCCACTCAACGCTTCCCTCTGCATTGCTATTCTTTTGAAACGGATCCAAAAAGCAGTCCAACGCGCATCACTGGGCTATGGGTTATCCTTCCCATGGCGCACCGCCCCCGAGATACAGAGCAAAGCCCCCACCCCCGGTCTCCCCAGGGACTGTCGGGCTCATGGGGGGCGAGGGAGACCCTTTGGCACGTCCGGAGAGGGCGGGGAGCGGGCGAGGCCGGAACAACCAGGGAGGGGGGCTGGGGGGGCACCGCAGCCCCGGAGGGTTGAAGCCGGGGGTGAGGGGGAACGAAGGGCAGGGGCTCCCCCGCCGCCCACTCTTGGCGCTGCCCCCCCCAGGATGCCCCGAGGCCCGGCGAGCAGGCGGAGGAGGGGGCGTCGGCGCGTTCCAGCCGCCCCTTTGTTCTGCGGGCCGGTTGCCTAGCGCCGCCGCCGCCCCCGGCCCAGAGCCCGAGCCGGCGCGGACCCCCATGGCCCCCCGGGGACTGGTGCTGGCGGCGCTGGCGGGCTGCTGGCTGTGGGCGGCCGGGCTGGCGCAGGGGCCGGGCGACGACGAGGAGGGGTCGCTGGTGGGGGCGCCCCCCGAGCTGCTGGAGAGGCTGCCCGCCGCCGCCAAGGCCACGGTGGCGGCGGGCTACGTCGACCCGGCCGAGGCGGAGGCGGAGGCCACCAAGGAGATGCAGCTGCTGCCCGCCCTCCCCGCGGGGACCCCCCCGGCCGGCTCCACGGCCCGCGGGTCGGTGTTGATCGTGGGCGACACGCGCTACGCCTGGCAGGAGTGGAGCGCCTGGCACTGCAACTGCGCGGCCGGCAGCATGGCCCGCGTGCGCGACATCACCTACGCCGTGCCGGACGTGCGCCTGGATCCCGCGCAGTACGACCTGCTGCGCTTCGAGCGGCTGGTCTGCAGCTACGCCACCTGCGCCTGCAGCCGCCGCAAGCGCCAGTGCGACCTGCTGGTGCCCAGGTGCGAGCTGGGCCAGATTCACCTGTGCGCCTTGCGCGACATCCAGCGCGACCAGGATGAGAAACGGCGGCGCTTCTGGGTGAAGGTGAACGGCGGGCTGAAGGCGCTCTGGCACAGCCTGAAGGACGCCTTCCCCAGCGACAAGAAGGTGCGGAGGGGAGCCTGCCCTTTGCACGTGCTCAGGGGCAGGGTCCCCTGGCCCTGGGGTGCCCCCTCTTGACCGGGGAGCCAATCACGAGCAGTTTCCCGAAGGAGACTAAAGGCCTAGCATTGAACACTGGGGCAAGACCCTTCCTCGCAGATGCGGGACAGGCTACCACAAGGTGATTTTTCTCCTGTGGTTTGTAATAACATTCCCTCGACCCGGGTCGCTCGGTCCCTGAATTAACCCCATTCTTGACCTCCTCATCCGATCCCCAGAACCGTAATCCCGATTCTAAACCAGGAAGAAGCAAACCAGAGTTTAAGCTAACAAAATGCAGAGGTCTCAAATAAGTCCCAGAAGTGCTATTGCAACAATCTTTGCCCTCCTGAAATTCCCTTTTACACTTAAAACCAACAGCAATGTCCACTCTTGGCAGCTTTTAAGACTCTGTCGACTTCAACTCCCAGAATTCCCCAGCCAGGAATTCTGGGAATTGAAGTCCACGGGTCTTAAAGTTGCCAAGGTTGGGCATCACCGGTGTACAGTCTCTAATGTGGTGTTTTTGTGGGTCTGCTGGCAATGGCCTTCAGAGAGCTACTCTACAATCGAAACACACTTTTCCCTAATTTTTGGTCTCCTTTACCTCTGTGAGGGTGGGGGAAAGCTTTTTCTCCTCTTTAGCTCAGATCTTGCCCTCATGTCCCCAAATCCCCTTTTATTCTGTTTTGGTTTCTGGGTGAACCAACGTGGTTCACTCCCCAGTTATAAATCTCAGATGGCAAATTGCATTGGCCAAGTTCACGTGCCCGGTTCAGCCGAAGAGAGCCAAATATCCTTGCTGGATACCCTCCTGCCTTTCCAAGAAAAACAAAATTGGTTTTTCTGTCTGTAAAGGATAATAGTAGACCTTAAAACCCCGGGATTGCAGACAAGATGCGGAGTCAACTCCCATCATTTCATAGTCAACATGCTTTTCGGTTCGCTTATTGAATTTGCCTTGACCACAAGGGTTTTTGTGAGCTGACCAAAAAGCCTGAATATATATATTTTAGACAACCTTGTTGATGTTTGAGACAGAATAGATGCTCGTTCCCCACCAATCTTCACAATAGTGTTTCCCCTCCACTCTCCTGATATTTGAAAAATATTTTAGTCCCTTCATCGGTATTTGATGTGCATTTTTCCTGGGTCAAAATACTCGCTCAACCAAGGTCTAAATTGGAGAGAATAGACAAAAAGAGAAACGAGAATGTTTGAACCGTCTCCCTTGGCCAACCTCAATTTCCTGCCTGAAGAGGGGTTGGACTAGAAGACCTCCAAGGTCCCTCCCAACTCATTCAACTAATCAATCGCATTATCCAAGCTGGTGGGATTTGATTGCTTCTTAACTTCTTATGTTTTCAGTCGAAAACCATTCAAGTAAAGAGCGGCCACTGACCACGGGTTCAAAAGAAGCCGGAGCGGAGCAGCCTGACCGCGGCAACACCGAGACTGACCAGTCGATACCAGTCACAAGACCCCTCTCTGAATTTTTTTCCCCCCTCTTACAAAGCGAATGAGTTTATTTTCAAGAAATTGGAAGGACCTTTGGTTTGGGCAAAGCAGCTGCTTTTTAGCAGGCAGCATTTCCCTCTTCCTCCCCAAGCGATCCTTTAAAAAAAAAAAGATTTTTAGCTTATTAGGCAAGACTTTTCCGAAGAGCCCCCCCGCCCCCTTATGCTATAAAGACTTAAATAAAATGCTGATTCTTACAGCCAGTTTGCTTCTATTGGATCGAAGAGGCATTTGAGACCGTTGGACTACACTTCCCATCATCCTTGCCTGCACGGCCACCCGGTAGAGGATCATAGGTTCTCCTCTAGTCCCTGAAAATACCTTGTTTTTGCTTCAAAGAAATAACCTGTTATTCTGCGTGTTATCTTTCACTCCAGCATCACAAATGTGACTCTCTTTAAATATATAAATATAAATATTATTCTATGCATTCACCCTG
The DNA here is from genome assembly GCA_032468155.1 of Oxyrhabdium leporinum. Taxonomy (NCBI): domain Eukaryota; kingdom Metazoa; phylum Chordata; class Lepidosauria; order Squamata; family Cyclocoridae; genus Oxyrhabdium; species Oxyrhabdium leporinum. The sequence continues at coordinate 12,550 of JANHFL010006382.1, read as the reverse complement.
AAGCCTTTCTCTTTGTCTGGTGTTCATCTCCTTTGGTTGCAAATTTGATTTGTTACATTACAGCCAGCGAACAGCAGCTCCTGTTCTGTCCTGAATTTGCTGGTTCTTTTCAACTCCCGTCCCTGAATAAATTCTAAATATACCTAGGAAGGAAAGTCACGGTAGCGTTCGCACGTTCTCCTGGCCCATCTCTGGCCAAGAAGCAAATTTAGGAAGGAATTCCTGTTAAAATGCCCTCTCAAAAAAACAAATCACGATTCTCCTTTGCCATTTAATTTTGTCTTTCCAAGCATACTTTACACTCTGTGCAAACGAGGGAGAAACTTATAAGAAATAGATTGTATAATTCTTTTGTTGCACTTGGCCTAGAAAACAGGGTGATTTATTTATTTTTAAAAAAGACCAAACTAGCACAATACAGCTCTCCCCTTTTCCCAGATTTCAGTGTCTGAATTGCAACATTATATTCAAATAATATATTTTTCTCCCTCCCTCCCTTCCTTCACGCATGCACACACGTGACCATTTTCTTGTTTGCAAAAAAGAAGGAAGATAATTTTCTGGCTAATAAAGGCAGCCGAACAGCCCAGCTATTCTTTTTCCCCAAAGCAATCATTTTTAACCCCAGACCAGCTGGGGGGAAGGGGGGGATAATAAACATGGCAAAAGTTCTATTTTTTTTGGTGGTTTTTTTTTGAAACATCGACCCATCAGCTAAACTTTTGGAGTAGGGAAAAAAAAAAGATGCTTTTCAGGTAAGTTAAGCTATAGATCCCCTCATCCAAAGCCAACATGTGGTAGCAATAATGGATATTGCAATCCTAAAGCCCGGAAGATTAAAAATGTTGGTAGCCAAACAGCTGCTCTGCTTGGAAATCTCGCTTGGTCAGCAGACACAGGAAACAAAGAGGAGAAAAAATGGACACACCTAATTTTACACCTAGTTGTTCTCGTGCCGGGGGAAAAAAAAGAGTTTATTGGCTTCTGAAGGTTTTCTTTTCAGAGCTGGAACACGAGAGACCAAAAAAACTTCCCTTTTCCCAACCCCATAATCCCTTAATTTGGGGTACGGGGCGACTGGACGGAGCTGGAGGCCCAAAGGAAGAGGTAAGTGTGTGGGTTTTGTTGCAGTGGGAATCCACTCGGGATTCCCAGGCTCAGCCGAATGGCGTCATGCGGGCTGCAACTCCAGTTTCACAGAGAGAATGAAGAAATCCCACAGCAGGCGGAGAAGCCTTCCACAACCTCAACATGTCAGGATGCTGGAAAAGCTGACGCTGGAATTTGAAATGGGTTTCCCCCCCCCTCCTCCTCCCACCGTTGGGTTCTTTCCTCCTTTCTAAAAATCAGCAGGTCCCTCGCTGAGAGAGACGGGGAGCGCGGGAGAATCGAACCTGGGAAACAAGCACTGGACGCAGGATTTCCACGGCGTGGCCTCCACGGTTTTTAACACAAGTCTGGCTGGAGGGAAGAGCCACCTAATCCAGAATGCAACAGAGGTGGGGCTTACGAAGAGATTCCTCCGGCAAAACGGTCTCCGTGGGAGATTCTCTCCAGCCCCATTGTATAAGCTTGCAGGGATCTGGTTGATCCTGGTCGTAATTTTGCCCCGGTCCCGGCTGCTCCATTTACGGGTAGGGGGGCTTCCATCCGCGAAGGAAAGGCGGCCGAGAGCGAATTCCTCCTGGCTTGCGGGAGTTTGAGCCACGGAGCCCCTCGGCTTGTCTCTGGATCCCGACGTCTTCGCCACCCTGCGGGGTGGATTTCTCTGGATCCCCACTTTTGTGCCAAGAGCAGAGGGGCGATCGATTTAGGGCAGAGAGCTTTGCGAGGAGAAAAAACACTCGAGAGTCCCTTCGAACCGTGAGATGTACAGCAAATAAATTTGATAGGTAGACCAAAAAACCCACCAAATCCGGTCTGAACATCTGGCCCAGAAGAATAAGAATAAGAATACGAATAACAAATATCACAAGCACCCAATTGCTGTTGGTTTTTGAAGTCTGCTTCCTGGAAAGTCTTGGCACCCGCTGGCTGGCACCCACCCTGTTTCAGCACCCCCTGCCTTGGCCTGGGGGGCTGCGAGGAATCCGGAATGAGATTTGCCAGCCTCTGGAGGGATCGTTCTGCAAGATGGCGGCCGCACCCATTAACGGCATCCCAAACGTCTCGCATTGTGGCCAGGCCAGAAGAATAAAATCCAGTGGAGAAACTTGGGCGAAAACACCAAGAATAATTCATCCTGTCTGATGATTTCTTCAGTTTATAAAGGAACCAAAACATATTGATTATGTCTTATCATGGAAGCGGTGTTGGTCAATTCTGGGTAAGAAACCTACGATTCTTCGCAGGGTTGCCCAGGCAAAATTGTTCCCGCTCTGCTCGCCAAGGCGGAGGGGTGTGTGTGTGTGTGTGCGCTGCCAAGTGAACAAGGCCGGGAAGAAACGAGTCAACGGGGCATGTGCAGAGTGACGGCCGTCGGGGCTGTTGCTCTGACGCATTTTTTTTTTAAAAAAAGGATAAGTTATGCCGTGACTAATTCACTCAGCGGTTCGGAGTTTGGCAACCCGTTTCGACAAGACCAAACAGGAAATTCAAGTGAGGCAGAGATGCATTTTTTTCTTTTTTTCTTTAAAGGTTATTTTCGTAATTAATTAGCCTGTAAGAAAAGAAAAAGAGAGGAGGGTAAACATGAAAGACTTTCTCCCTGTATGTTGGCAATAAGCTATAATTACGAAAGGGGAAAACAGCAACACTTGAATCAGCCTCACGGAGAGCTACCCCCAAGCATGGTGGTCCCGATTTAAAAGATCTGGATCTGATCAAAATGGATCCAGGAAATCGAACTTTCTGCCCCGGCTGCCAGGAAGAAAACCCTTCCTCTTGTCAATGACCACTTATTAATTTTATTTATTAAATCGTTACGCCGTCCTCTACAAGGTGACTCTGGTGGCTTACAAAACAGGTAAAAAAATAGTTCAAACATTAACAGATTAAAACTACACAGATTAAAATGTGTGGGTTTTTTAAAAAAAAAAAAACAAACACCTCCCAATTCTTCAGGTTGATGCAAGCCTCGGTGGCACCTTTTGCAGACCCAGGCTGGGAACAAGAACCCATTTGCAAATCAAGTGGCTAGTCCTCCTTGAGCAGTTACCGACAGGGGGGTCTTCCTGGAGTGGCGTTTGCAATCCATCCCATACTTACACGGAAAGGGGCAAGGGGAGGATCTCCACAACGTTATAAAATGTGGGAATTGCTCCAAGGTCTTTCTCGCCCGCATTTGGACCGCATTTCCTGGACGGCTCCTGACTGCAGGGGAAGAAGGGAAGGAGAAAAGCAGGAGAGGATGAAGACCCTTCCTCAACCTCTGGGCTGCGCCACGGCTTCTGAACCGGCCTCCCTGCACTTAGAGACCTAGCACTTCAGGGAAAAGCATTTTGGTCTCAGCTGCTCAGCTCCTTCCCCACAAGGCACTAGGGTCCCTGACTTCTAAGGATCTTCAAGTTTCTTCGCTGGGGAGCGGCATTTCAATGCCCTCTCTGGGTGGGTGGGCTCCCAGGATTGAACAAGGGACCCCTCCTCCCTGTTTTGATCTGGGAAACTCAGCAACATCCCCGGAAGCCGAGAAGCCGAGCCAAGCCGTACCACGGCGGGGAGACCCTCGTTCACCATGTCGCCGGAGCCGATGTGTGTGAGGTGGACGAAATTCATGGGCTCGCCGATCATGCTGCGGTCGATCCGCCGTCTTTTCCTCTGCTGCTGTGGAAGGTGCAACCAGGGGAGATCCGGTGAGGGGGCGAAGGAGGAAGGGAAGACCTCGGCAGAGCCAGCTGGCACCTCCCTGCCCGGCCCTGCCCCATCCCTGGGATGGGAGACCCACCCCGAGGTCACCCGAAGCAGAACTCACCGGCTGCGGTTTCTCCACCACGCAGCACCCCAGTTTGTGCCAAAAATCACTCATGGTTAGAGTCGCTTCCAGCTTTCTGCCTGGTGGGTGCCGAGGACTTGCGGACGGGCAGTTAGGACCTCCTCTTGTCCAGCCAGAGATGCCGCTCGAGGACGGAAGTGAGCCGGTCGTGTGGCGTCCTGGCTGGTTTGGAGCCCGGAGAGACCTTCAGACGGCGAGGAAACCGATTGCGAGTCCGATGGCTGAAAAACACCTTTGGAAGAAGGAGAAGGTAACAATAATGTCAGAGGAGGAGGGGGAGGAGGCGGAATGACGACAACACAGAGTAAAAATTAGAGGGAAGAAAGGGAGGAGGAGGAGGAATTGGAAGAAATAGTGTTAAATAAAAAATAGAGGAAAGGAGGAGGAGGAGGAGGAGGAGGAGGAAGAGAAGGAGGAAGAGGAGAGGGGAAGAGAGAATGACAACAACACTGAGTAAAAATTAGGGGAAAGAAAGGGAGGAGGAGGAATTGGAAGAAACAGTGTTAAATAAAAATTGGAGGAAAGGCGGAGGAGGAAGAAGCAGCATGAGGTAAGAATTAGAGGGAAGGCAGAAGAGGAGGAAGAAACGGCATGTAAATAATAAAAATGGGAGGAAAGGAGGAGGGAGAGGAAGAAGACAGAGATAACATCAACAGCTAGTAGATTTCTTTTCCTAGACCTCTAGGGAAGGTCAGCCCACTGAGCTGAGTGGGGCTGCTCTGCCGTTGCCCCACAACCTCTGGGAGGGTCAGGAAGAAGGGCAGAAACTGACCGCAGGCAGGAAAGGCCGCAGACGCCTCCGCCTACGTCTGCAAACAACTTCGGGGAAGATGCCCCCGGATCCCCCCAGCTCTCCTCTTTCGAAATGCAGGCTCGGAGGACGCGTCACCCTGCGTGCTGCCGTTTTGCCTCGGTTTCCTCTTACAAGGCTAGACGGAGGAGGAATCGTTTTTTTACAAAATCATTTCAGATAACAGGAAACCCACAAAGAGTTTCCATAGAAGCAGACTAGAGGCATTTAAAAAAAAAAAAAAGCACAAATGCACAAAGACTCTACTTCCTCCTTGTCAATAACCTTGCCGGAAAGTCCTCGGAGGTCACCTGTTCACACCTGTCTTCTTATTCTTGGGTGTGAAAGTGACGACAACCTCCTTGGGAATTTTGGTTGCCAGAGATCTGGAGAGACAGGCGCCACCTTGTTTAGGCTGCTAAGATTGAAGGGGCCCCTCGAGGGCATGAAGAATGACCCTCCCTGCTCGAGAAACGAGATCAAGTGACTTCTGGGGACCATGCAAGACACAGCTACACGGCTGGCCAACGCTTTCTCCCAAATGTTTTTGCGACCTTCCAGCTGAGCCTCCAGCCCTGAGATTCCTGGTGGTCCTTCATCCAACCCGGCTCGGTCGTCCCAGGAGTAGCCGATCGATCCTTCCTGGGAGAGCCAAGCCGGTTTGGGCTCCTGCCCTGCGCCCTGGGCCGAAGGGAAGATCCTCAAAGCGAGGACAGAGTTCAAGGGGAGCAAAAATGCTGGAATTTTCCCACCTTTGGGGTTTTTATTTTTCTGGGGAAAAAAGAAGAAGAGTTTGGCTTTGCAGAAAGTGGGCTGGAAAAAGGGACTGGAGGCTAAAGCATAGGAAGAGAACGGTTGCTGGAACTGGGTAGGGCCAATCTGCAGAAAAGAAGGCCCGAGGGTGAGATGAGAGCGGTCTTCCAGTATTTGAGGGGCTGCCCCAAAGAAGAGGGGGGTCCACTTATTTTCCAGAGCACCAGGAGGCAGGACAAGAGGCAACCGACGGAAACGCATCAAAGACAGAAGCAACCTGGGACGAAGGAGAAACTTCCTGGCAACCAGTGGAACAGCTGGCCACCAGAAGTTGTGGGTGTGTCATTTATTTATTTTATTTTTTTTTTACATTTATATACCGCCCCATTCCGAAGACTCGGGGCGGTTTACAACTTATAAGCAATACTCTTA
>JANHFL010006381.1:259293-272528 GCA_032468155.1 Oxyrhabdium leporinum | reverse complement strand
TTTACGTTTATTTCTTATATTTCCAAATGTATATAAAACGCAGCTAATTCAGAAATTGTGGATCCTTTTACTGATTCCTTTGGGGTTTCAAATGCGATAAAATGTTCATTCTCACCCAGTTCCAGACACCGTTCACCAACTTCGCTCCTGCACAATCTCGGGTGTTGCGGCTGTTTCCGATTTCATGGTGGCCATTTTGGCTGCCACTGTTCCCTGTCTTCGGATCAGGGGAATTTTCCTAGTCAGGCAAGAGAGATGTGGCTCCCCTCGACCTGCCAGGCACTCCCCTTTACTTCACCACCCCTACGGGGTGGCTATGGCTCCTTTTAGAGCCCTCCAACAAGGAAAGCTCAGAGGGTGAGGACTGCGGAGCTCGCAATCCTTGCTCCCAATGCCACCGGAAGTGCAACCGGAAGTGCAACCAGAAGTCTGTAGTTATTCTTTAAAGGGTTTTTGGTTGCTTAAGCATCAGGTGACAGAATTATCATTTGTGGAGAAAACCAGATTTGAAAAAATAGCAAGAATTATTATCATTGAAAATTTAAAACATTTTGCACTTTGGAAATCGATAATATTTGTTTTGTTTGGGGTTTATTTCTGCAATAACACCTTTGTTCTTGTCTTTTTCAAATTGCTGGGATCTATCTTCTCTTGGATCCAAAGCTTGTTTTTAATCTTTCCTACAGATAAATAGGTGAAAGTGTTCACATTTTGCTGCTGTGAAAACACATCTCTAAGGACTATTGTAAAATCTTGTTAGAAGTTATTTTAGCAGAGGTGCTAACCACTTCCTCTCATTTCTGTTGTTTTTCAAGATGACTTGTTTACCTGGTTATTCTAAGCACTGCATGGAGAGTTAAACAATTGAGCAGTTCCTTCCTCCCACTGCTGATTATTGGGTCTCCTTTTGGGATCCCAAAAGAAGAGCATTTCCTGGAGGAAATAAACGCCAGCTATTGTTTGACTCTCATATCAGCAAAGCACTCCAAATTCAAGCACAACCTCAAGCCCCATAAAAATTTCAGGACCCCTACTGTTACTTATTAATAACAATAATAGGGAAGGTTTGCTTAACTACTAACATATTCATTTTGGTTACAGTGAATAATTAATGAATCAAGAATCCTGTAGCAATTGCAACCACATAAAGTGTTGATAATTTAGAGTGACAGCCAAAATAAAAATGATATTATTACATAGCCACCTGGTGGAGATTGCTGCCTCCCTTCATAACTGCAGCTGTGGCACTGAAATGAAACAGGTAAAAAAAAAAAAGCCAGAATAATTCTTTGATTATTTGGAGTCATCCTGCTCATCAAAGAAGTTTCATGTGTAAGTTTTATAAGGCTTTAAAACAAAATTAACTGGGGATAGCATCTTATTTCAAAGAATGCTAGCAAATGAGGTACAATGGCAGGTGAAATACACTAGCCCCAGCTTATATATCTGAAGCAAATCAGGCAATGGAGCATAATCTAAAATAGCAATTTGGATTTTATTTTATTTTTTTTGCTACAACAGTGGCTGCTCTTCTGTTTTTTTCATCAAAAGATGACATATTTGAGAAATATGCTTGTAAGCCTCATTTCTATATTAAAAGTTAGTATTGCCAATATAGGGGCTAAAAACAACAGATGACCATTATATAGCAGGAAAGACATACTGAAATCTCTTCGATGCAATGTGATGACCATCCATATGTTTGCAACCAAGAACTAGCGGTCCTATTACAACTTTTAGTTATATTTTGCTTAAATAAAAGATGCTCATGCGGAAGGAGAGGCAAGGAGTATTATAGACAATTGATACATTAACTCCATGACATTCTAAGGTTTTGTGTGATGTTCTGGATACCAAAAGCATAATAAAATGCTGAAAATAAAAATATTGTGAAATGTTATTATCTGAACAGATACATAGATATATATATATATACACACACAATATATGTGTACATATACGTAACACTTGTGGAAGTCAGCAAGTTTCACCTGGATGTGTTGCCTTGGCATGCCAGAAGCTTAACAGAAGGTGCTCTCTTTATTTCGTGACAAGCAGGGCAGGACTGTTCAATCTTTTTATAGCCCTGTGTGCATATTGAGGAGTCTAGAAAGAGAGCGAGCAAAACTGTTCTGTAGCAGGTGCCAGCTTTAACTACTCTGGGGAAATTATAATGCCAATGGAGGGGTTGATTTGCAAGTCGTTTCACGGCAGTAATTCATTTCCAAAATCAAAAATATATATTCTTAATTTAGCAGTAGGAAAACATTTGTGATATGTACAGAACAGGTTCCTTTTTGTTGTCTTTTTTGGCATTAGTAATACAGTATTTTTAACAAGGCATTATACAACATATGATTAATATTTTATTACCACAAGCTTGGGATGGATTGAGGCTAGAGGTGATAATATTCAAGGTGTGTATCAGTTTTTACCATATGGCTTGACACATTTTAGAGCTTCAGTTAGCCATCTGCCACATTAACATTTTTACAATGCAACTACATTTTTGTGTATTTGAGTTTAGTGCTGTGTGTGTTCAGATGTTAGCACCCTAGGGTGTTAACATATTGCAGACATTATTCTGTCATATACTTAAATAATGACATCAAGAAAATATAGCTGCGTACTAGAGATAAATTCTTCATCTTAAAATGAAATGGCTCTGTTAATATAACTACAATACATAGCTTTCAGTACAAGATTCCATTATAACTGGAAAAATACAATTATTTCAACATAATTTTAGCTCATTGTCTAACATACATACAGTAATTGTTAGACATACATTTTTGTTTGCCTTGCTGCGACTAAAATGTGTAGCAATAAAGTGAAAAAAAATATACATTTTTTTTCTCTTGTTCCATGAAATATATTAATCACCTTTTTTAGGTTCTGAGTGTCAAAGTGGCTTGTCTTATCTGGTAGAAATGGATGGCCCAGATCCTTTCCTGGCAGGATTCAGGCCTAGTCATGGATTAAAAATATCATAGGTTGCTCTGATTACTTTTGTCAGAGGTTAAGAGAGGGAGTGTATCCTTTGGGTCATTATAGATGTCTTGGTAGCATTCAGTACAATCAGCCGTGGTATCCTGGTGAACCATCTAAAAAAGTTGGGAGTTGGAGACACTGTAGTGTCAGTGATTCTATTTCTACCTGAGGAGAGGGGGAATTAAAGGCTCCAATCTTTAATCATGAACGACCATAGCACTTGAAGCCATAGCTGCTCCAGTGTCTTATGCCACGGGATTTGATGTTATTTGCTATGTTTAACATTTTGAGAGGACACACAAAGAGTTTTTTTCATGTGAGACTTGGGGGAAATGGACTATTTGGAAAGTTTTCTCTGTCACGATTCCCAACCTTTGAACTCTGCCATGGAGATTCATAGAGTTCCTTCATTCATATGCTTAATTGCTTAATGACTTCAGTCTTATGATGGGTTAATTATTATTTTTTTATTATATGCTGTTTTTATGGGTTTATTCTATTGTATAGTTCCCAGAAATTCCAGATTGAGGTAGGTTACAAAAACAGTAAATAAATTTAAAAACTTTTATATATTTATTTTATCAGAAAAAGCAGACAAGGTATTACAAGCTATACAAAATATCTGTTCTTTCACATATAGTATATGTGTAGAAATCTTTTAAATGTTTACATATGTAGAAGTTCATGTTTGTGTGCATACTAATTGAAAAATGCATTTAACAGAACTGTATATTTGTGCATGAAGAAAAAAAATATTAGCCTCTTAATTTCAATAATAGTTTTCTGACATAAGATACATCCAGTACAATCACTTGCACGTATAGTCTTAAACTTTTTTTCCTTCACAAAATCTTATCCAGTCAACACACCGGCAAGCCCAAGTACATCACAGTAGATTGTTGGATGTGTTCCTGGATCTGATACTCATTTCACAAAAGGTTCTTACAAGTCTGTTGAACCTCACTATTAAGCTGTTAATCTACTTGTAAAAATAAATCCACTGCCCTCCGTGACATTTAAGGAGATAGTCCAATATAAATTTCAAGGAATTTACGCTTAAAAAGCTATCCATAAAGTTTGCAGAATACAGTTTGAACTCACCTTAGTGAAGTATCTTTCTGCCAGACAGCTGCTTTGAACCATATCCATTACTGAGCTCATAGCATGTTCTATGGCACCCGGTGGGTACATGGTTTACATTGTTGGATTCTGATCTAAAGTTAAATAAACTTAAATAAGTATCTAATCATGGGCATTAAAATAATGAGAGTTACCTGGCTTTATTTTATTTTATTTATTTATAAATAAATAAATTTACAGAAGTTTCATTTGCTAGCTGGGGACTGTTTTGGAAGCATGCAAAGCTGTATAGGCAGAAAGAGAGAAGACTGTTGCCTTTTTTGTTTTGCATATATGAATCACCAGTTCCTGTTGATTTGTAGGGATGAAAACAGAAAGGAGCAACAGTAAAAAGGGAACAGCCACTCTTCTAAAACTCTTGAAACTTGGAAGCATTCCCTCACTTGATGCAGTTGATCAATCAGAAGTTTTGTATCAATTGCAGTTTTTACATAAAATAGTAGGTCATCTCCAAAGGCAGATTCACATAGAACACATTGTAGTAGTAGTCCATTTGGGCAATGATCAGGACATGAGTTGCTTTCTTGATCCAGATAGGGTAGTAACTGCTATATTAGCCAAGCTGAGCAAAAACTACCCTGAACATGGTTTCCATGTGCTGTTTAAGATTCACAAGTCACAAACCAACTCTTTCAGGAGAATTGTGACTCCATTCAAAGTAGATATTATAAGATTGCTGTAACTCTATCTCTGTATGATTTAATCTGAGCTTGTTTTACCACCATTCAAATCCCAATAGGTTTTAGATACTCATTGTATTCAGAACTTCAGTGGCATCTTTGGTTCAGCTCAGGGTTGGGATGAATGACTGGATGTTGTGAGCATATTGATGAAAACTCATCCTTAAGTAGCAAATGATCTTCCCCAGTATTTTCATTTGAATGTTAATAATTTGAGGGAAAACACTGAATCCTGAGGAAGTCCATAGCAGAGTGCTAAGGAATTCAACATCAAGAAGAAATGGTTATTAAGTTAAGAGTGGAACCACCATAAAACAATATCCCCAGGTCCCAACCTCTGCAGGTGATGCAGAAGACAATGGGGTTGAATGCTGCTGAAAGATCTACTAGAAGCAGTAAGACCACAGCCCCCTCTTTGAGATCTTGATAGAGGTATTGACCAGAATGACTAATTCCTCTTTAATGGCTAAGTATTGTTTCTTTCAATTAGCCAACAAAAGTGCATAAACACAGCATTTTTCTTTCCCTTAAGAAATTGCAGTGTGCCCTATCCTTATCTATAGGCTGTTAAGAAGGGCTTTTGCCCCTGTGTTATATCTCAGGATATGTATTTATATCTCTTGTGTAACTTTATTATAACTACAGGATATAGATCCTCTCTTCAAAAATGCAACTCAAAACTTTCTTGATGAGAGATTACAGCCAGCTCTGTTTGCTGCAAAAGTCTTAAGTCTTAAATTGAAAGATCACCTGAACCCTCTATCATGAGTGGAGTGGAATTCCTTTCCCTAAAGTGATTCTTTTATGGATGAAAGATTGTTTCTCCTAGATTATGCTAACAGATGATCATATAATTAGTTGAGTCAAAGTCCACTGATTTCATTTATACCAAAGCATTTCCCAGCAGAAATCTCTCTTCCCTGTTCTTTATCTGCTATGGAAGATATTCTTAAACTTGTTCTGCTAGCCCCATGTCCCTGCAGTAGCTTCATTTCATCACTGTTTAATGACTTGGATCCAGGCTTTCTATAAGTGGAATTTCATTCACAAAGCACTTCCCCTGGAGGATAGAGAACGTAATGTTTGTTTTGCTTTTGTTCTGGTTCTTGCAACTATCTGTGCTAAATGAGAAGCTTCTAGAGAGGGCTGGGGAACCATATTAAATGGAAATGTATTTAATGAAAGAGGAATAAATGAGAATTGCTGTTGTCCCCTTTATTCCTTAAGCAAATAGAATTGGAGATGTCTTAGAGGAAAAACATACTGGAGGGAGCTTGATTTCAGAGTTTAACTTAAAGTATAGACATTAATTTTGATATTCATTTGAATGTTTGCTCCTTCATCTTCTAGAATGTTTCATTGGTAGAAATCTATTCTGTTTTGGAGAGAGAGGGGGGGAATAATCCTAATTGTAAATGTAAAAAAGCCAGATTTGTGCAACAAACAGAATGAAACCGGCTGTGTTCATTCTGTGTCCAGAATGAAACCGGCTGTGTCCTTACGATTAACTCTATTTTATCAGTTTCCAGTATCTTTTACATTGAGTGGCACTTCCAGTTTTTGATCACTTTTTTTTAACAAAAAGATAAATCCTTAGACTTGATTAAGGCCTAAATCCGCCACATGAATGATGATGAAAGCTAACTTTTATCCCAACTATCTTTTCAAGGAAAAGTTATTAAGCAATAACTTGGTTTGGGTTTTTTAAAATTCTTTGCTTTTACTTACCAAAAGTTTTTAATAATGGATTCTTAATATTAAGAATATTTTAAGAATAGCTCTCTTTGTAGATGCTCTTGTGTTTTTTTTTTTCTCATAAAGTTTCTGATATCACTTTATTTTGCAGCTGGATCCCGGGCTTCATACACAAGTCAACATAGCCACCTGGGCTCAGAACTAAGGGCACTACAATCTCCAGAGCATCACATAGATCCTATTTATGAGGACAGAGTGTATCAAAAGCCCCCTATGAGGAGTCTCAGCCAGAGTCAGGGAGACCCTCTTCAACCAGCACATACAGGCACATATCGCACTAGCACAGGTAGGTGGAAATGCAGGTTGTTTTGCTTCTTGCCTGGGTAGGTATATTGCTTTAAATAGCTGTTACAAATAAAGTGACTGAATTCACATGTGGACATTTTTGAAATTGTAAGTGCATCAATAATTCCAACAAAGTGGTCTATTTATCTTTATCTTTGCTGTCTAGCATTATTTCCTTGATTGTTAATTTGCTGAAGGTACACAGAACATGACTTTGTCATGTCGTTAATAGATAATTTACAATGGGATTGAATAATAATTTGAAGAATAGGCAAATTAATGAGGCATTGAACAATAAATTTCTTTCCCACTTCATTCTCATATATATATATACACATACACACACACACACACACACATACATGCATGTCTTCATTTATTAATTTTTTTCTGTCACTCCATGTAAAGTAGCAGTGTATTACAGTAAAACTTACAGAACCATTGATTCATTTGTAATGTAGAAATGCATGATCATATATCAAACATGTTGATATACAGTTCTTAATTGGGAAATGTTCACTTCAGTCATGCAAAATAACTCTCTATATAAAAGCCCCATAAAATTTTACACCTCTGTATGTAAAAACAGTAACCAAATCAGTAATGGCAATTAATATGTGACAGAATCATACTCATATCAGTAACCAAAATTGTTTTTATATTAACATAAAGAGGATTAAAGTTAGACGTTATTGTCCTGTTATTCATTTTTATTCTGTTTTTTTTATAATGTTGAAATTTGCTCTCGGTTCGAGATTGATTTGATTCTACTAAATTCCAGTTTTCTTTGTTAGAGACATATCTCTGTGCTTTCATTTTTCTACTCTTAGTCCTCGTGGTTCCTACATATGGCAGTTCAGTAGATGGATGCAATTAATGCCATTTCTATTTTAGGCAGGCTTGGATATCTTGGAAATTTCTTCCTGAAGATTGTTAATTTAAGTACAGTTTATAGTTCTTCCATGCTTTTCAATCTCACGTTTTTTCACAAACACTTTAGGCGTGTCCCCAGAATTGTACCCTCAGTATCATACTGAGAATTAATATTCCAACTACCGCATTGTACAATATTTGACATCCATAGTTTTAGAGTTTCTTATCAGCATGCACTGAAATAGGCTCTTTGTTGTTCTTGATTCCTAATGTTAGAATAACCAAGATATTAGAGTCTTAATATACTAAACATGTATCTCAAAAGTAAAAAGCACAATATTAGGAGAGAGGAAGCAAATTACAATATCCTGTTGGAAAATCAACAAACTTGTTATGAGCAATAAGAAATTCATGAGTTTGGGTTTTTTTTAAAGTAATATTTAATATATTTTTTTAGTTTAGGCAGATGTAGCAATTAAGACATTCTTCAGTCAGGGATATCATTGGGTCCCAGTACATATCCAGGACTATTCCTGATGGTTGGAGCAGCCTTTTAAGATGGAATGGCTTGGGACCAGGGGCCAGATATCTAAATAAATCTCTCCTTCTGAATATACATGTTTGTAAGTCAAAATCTTAAACCATTCTTAATGAAGGTGGAGAGGGATGGAGATAAAATAAAGGCCTCCAGTTATATTTCTAATACAAAGCAAAGGATTTTAAATCCCAACCTTTCTAAGAGATTATAGTTGATGTTGGATGTTCTTTTCTCTGTTTTCTTTTGGATTTTATTATGCTTTTGTTCCCTAATATGCATAGAGATTGTTGTGGGAGAAATTAAAAGAATAATAACTTAATCTCACTAATGTTGTCTTTATACTTAAACCAGCAATTATCTTCACTAATGATAAACTGTTATGGAACAAAATTTATTTGTTATGCCTGAAATAACTTAATGTCTGGTTTCAGGCAAAAATGTATCATGTAATACAATCTTTATTATTCCAAAAACATAATTTGAAACGGAGTAACTGATATTGCTTTTCATAGCATCCCCCTCAAATTTCTACAAATTTGGTATTGCTGACAATAATGAATGAATGTATTATGACTATCCTATATTGATGACTTAGCAGTTCAAACAGAAATATCTATTTAACTTCAGTATTATGGATTCTTCTATTGAGAAGTTGATGGCTTAGTTCACATGTCTGATTTGTGTCAGTAAATAAAGATTAATAGCTGATTTTAATCTTTTAACAAAGTTAAATTTACTTGGACTCAATATGATGATTTAGAATCTACTAAAGTTTATTTCTGTCTCAGCAAATCATTCAATGTGAAAAACAGAGAAAGATATATATATATATATAATACATAATTTCAAACTGGAATGTTTTTTGCACTGCTGTATAATATATAATTAATGATGTGCTATATGAAAAGACTATTAAACATTATCCAAGCTGACTTTTCAGTTTAAGTGGACAGTGATAATAATGAAGGAAAAGAAATCTACTATATTAGCTAAACTTTTCTATATTTCTGTTGCCCATTTATTACTGTTAGAAAGATAAATAAAACATATACTGATTACAGAAAATAACAGATATTCTATAGCAGGGGTCCCCAACCTCTGGGCCATGGTCCACTAGCGAATCATGAGCTATTTGCAACTGGGCCGTTGAAATGGTGGGTGAGCATGTGCATGTGCATCCCCACTTGCGCGAGCAGTGGGCAAGGATATGTACATGCACTTCATTTGCATGAGCAGCATGGGTGTGTGCACGCCATTCAGTCAAATGGAGCTGCGTGCATGCTTGCCGGCCACTCATGCAGAACCATCGCCTCTCTTCCCTGCTGGTCAGCAAAGCCAGAAAGGTTGGGGAGCTCTGTTCTATTGGATGAATAAACTGCAACTCTGTTTCAGTAATGATTGAAACTGCCCCTATGTTATGTGTAAAAATTCCTAAATTTTTCTTATTATATTCCAATGCGGTATTCAGTAAGTAATAATTCAGTTCATTACTGCCTAAAGTATTCAGAAATAAATGCAGACAAAACTTTTCCAGTATGCTGATTATAAAATGTGTGGATCTTCCAAATAAAACTGGGAGACTCTTACTGTCTCTTTTAAAGTAGCTACCTAGTATGTTGTTATATTGTGAATGAGCTAAACTTAATTTGGTGCTCTGAGTTCTCACTTTTGAGAACTGGTTATTTGGAGTTGACTTTTCTGTCAGAAAGATAAACTCCATTTGCTAAGCTTTCCCAGTCCTCTACCAGTTCCTAAATGCAAGGTTATTATTAGAGTCTTTCTCCTCTTCTGTATATTTGGAAAGGGATTAATGGCAGGGAAGATAATAGAGCCATTAAGCATAAAAATGAAATTTATCAAACTAAAATTAATCAAACTAAACTCTGTATCAAATGTATTACATTGAAAAAGCTTTTATAATAGTTTTTACATATTGTAAATTTGTTTTTTCATGACTTGTGGCAGGCAGGAGAAAAAATGTATCTCAATGATACTCACCCCCACTGCTGGGACCTCCACTCTCTCTGCCTAAGTCCTGGGTTGTCTGCATAGCTATATCCGCAGGTGAAAGAGTTATACTAATGCAAGTAATGGTTTTGTCATCAATTGTTCTCTAGTTTTCTCCTTTTAAGGTTACTAAGCCGAAGTAATTTAGATGTATGTTGCTAAGGTCAGAACCCCAGACTGAATTTAAAAAAAAAGGATTACGATAATTAAGTAAGGATTTGTGAGAAATGTTTGTTACATTAGACTGACATCTATGTATCAGAGCCAGCAATCAATAATCTGTAGAATCTAAGCAAACAGAGATAAAGTAGCAGCTTCTGCCCTCTGGAATCAGGTTTTTCCCTAAGCCCCCACACTTTCAAAGGGCCTTGAAGGCCTGGCGCTCTGCCCAAACATTTGGTAATTGAAGCCCCCTCTTTCTTTGTTCCCAGAAAGGTTTTGGCCTTTCTGCCATCTTTATTCCTTTATTGTTGGTTGATTATTTCCTTGTTTTAAAATGTTTTATATGCATTTATATTATATACTATATACACAACGTGTATAATATATGTATATATTTTAAAAATATTGTTACAGAATGGAAGCAGAAACATAACTTTGGATAGCAGTGTTAGTCTACTGCAGACAAATCAGGAGTCTGGTAGTATCCTTTTGACTAATGTATTTTATTAAAGCATAAATTTTAATAAGCTTTAAATTCTGTATCAATCTAACCACTCCATGCATCTCCTGTTTCTCTTCAGATCATGAAAATATTTTGCCTTGTATTGATAAAGTTTACTACAGCTTACAAAAGCTTTTGCTTTTTAATAAAATGTGTTAGTTGAAAATTCATACCTTGTCAGCACACTGCAAAGAAATAAAGGATCCTTCATGACAGTAATTGAATATTTCCTGCTAATTTCACCCTAGTACTGGTTTTAATTGTCCTATAGCTTTTGGGATGTTGGCTTTGAACCCCTAGACTCAACTGCATGAAATTCGTTTCCTTAAGTTTCTTTGTTCTAGCAAAAGCAATGAAAGAAGACAGAAATCCTTACTTTCTTTTTCCCGAATCCCCCATCTCACACTCAGGGAACATAGGGAACTCGGGGAACATAGTCGGAGGATATTGAAATGACAGGCCACTCACTTAAGCACGCCAAGGCTACTGGATCGACTGTGTAACCCAAGAATTTGACCCAAGAATTTGACAAAACAATACAAGTAGTCATGGTTAATTCTCTTTCACCAAAACAAGGGCAGGGAAAGGAATTCTTGATTATAATGTGTGAACATAACAACAGGTCTGTTGTGCCAGAGTAAAGGTCCCTCATTGTTTATCTGGTACTTTGAGTTTGGTTAGGAATTCTATAGAGGAGGCAGAGTACCTGTTGAATTCACTGGTGATTCACTGAGTTCATGGCTAGATCCATTTGGTACCCTGTATCTGTTACATGCTCTTCAATAATTGCTTTGGCCTGTCATATTCCATGCTGAGTTGAAATCCTGGAGAGAAGCCCAGAGATGATATTTTAGTTGTCATTGCCTGTTTCCATCTGGACTGAAAAATCATCATTCATATTTAATGGGGCAAGAACGAGGTAGCAGGGAATAGTCTGAGCAAAGTTAAATATGGCCATCCACACTCTAGCCTCCAGTTTCATGAAATCCATCTATAGTCAGAGCAGCAATAGAGACGCAATTAGGGATTTGAAGAGTCAATGTTTAAAAATTGGATTATACAAATCCTAATGGTGCAAAACTGGAGAAGGGGCCAGGTGGGGATTATCAAGACATTGTGTTATTGGCTTGGCCTTAAATAATTTGAGAATTGCGGGTATGTAGTAGTTATGTCTCGTCTTAAGGAATTTAAGGGTGACATAGTCCTCATGGAGTTTCCTACTGCTGACAAAATGAAAGATTATCTCAGGTATTTGAAACAAAAGACCTACTGGATTTTGTGGGCCACCTATGTTCCAATAATGACTCTTGGGTCTTTGGACAAATCCCCTGATTTTGGTTTTCTGATAATTGAATTCTAGCTGGTCTTCCTTGCAGTGCTCTGCTAGTACTCTCACTGCTCTTTTAAAGCCAATCAGTGTTCTTGGAAGGTTTGATGCATCATCTCTGTAGATCAGAACAAAGATGTGTCTTCAAGCAAGTGGTTAGCAGTAAAAGTCTCTGTTGTGGAGATGGCCCACCATGGAGTTGATATAGAAATTAAATAAGAGAGGGCCCAATATGCAACCTTGCTTGACTCCTTTCTCAGTTTCAGTGGCACTGGTGAGATGGCTTTAGGGCAGAGGTGAAATCTAGCCAGTTCGGGCCGGTTCGGGTGTACCAGTGGTGGAAATTTAGAGTAGATCGGAGAACCGGCAAACACCAGCTCTGGCTGGCCCCACCCCCACTCACTTGCCCCGCCCCACCCACTCACCCCACGTGCCTTGCCTACCGGTAGCCACTGTGCTGTTTCATTCACAGGTCAAAAGAGCGAGAGACGCAAATCACACATCTCGCCCAGCCACCGTGCCGCTTTTTGTGGCCGAAAAGACCAAGACGCAAATCACACGTCTCACCCAGCCACCATGCCGCTTCATTCACGGCCCAAAAGAACAAGACATGACCCACATGCGGGACTTCCATTTGCACTTCCATTGGCTTCGGGAGCGAGGAATGCGAGCTCCGCAGCACACACCCCCCAAGCTTTCCTTGTTGGAGGGCTCCGAAAGGAGCCACAGCCACCCTGTAGAGGTGGTGAAGTAAAGGGGAGCACCTGGCAGGTCGAGGAGAGCCGCATCTCTCCTCCATGACTAGGAAAATTCCCCTCATCTGAAGACAGGGAACAGTAGCAGCCAAAATGGCCGCCATGAAATCAGAAACAGCTGGGACCCAAGACTGTGCTGGAGCGAAGTAGGTGAACAGTGTCTGGAACTGGGTGAGAATGAACATTTATCTCATTTGAAACCCCACAAAAATCAGTAAAA
>JANHFL010006381.1:243454-259193 GCA_032468155.1 Oxyrhabdium leporinum | reverse complement strand
CCCCACTCACTTGCCCCGCCCCACCCACTCACCCCACCCCACCCTATATATCTCACCTTTGCCACGTGGCCCAGCTAATCATACCTCGCCTCCACGCCTCGCCCACTCTGCTTACCAAAAGTAAGCATGCCCAGGGACGCTCCATTCCCCAGCTCCAGCCTTGCTCCAAAGCCTGCGCCCGGTTGTTCTTTGCCTAGGCCAGGTCACGGAATGCACCATTCCCCAATTCCAGCCTTGCTCTGTCGGGAGCCTCTGCCCGCATGCCTCCCCCCCACCCTCAAACTACGGTCCCCCAGGCCAAAGCAATTTATTCAGCCTGCAGCCTGCTGCACTAGGCCAAAGGGCTGTGAGGGGGCAGCGTGGGCACAGCAGGGACGAAGCAGTTTGGGAATGGACCTGACAGTTCTTCTTACTTTTAAGATGATCCATCTAGAAAGCGCTGCAGTGGAGGTCTTTCAGCCTCTTCTTCCATCCCTTGCCGAGCCCCGATCACTTGCAAAGATGCTCCATGTGCTCTCTGGGTGAGCAGCTGCTTCTCTCCACTGCCGCTCTTGCTGGGAGAGCATCTTGTGCAATTTAGCAGCCGTGAGCTGCCTCTTTGGGTCCTCTAAGTCCCATCCAGAAAGCGCTGAAGCTGAGAGAAACAGCATTCAACAGCATTCCTTCTTTGTGCTGCAGCGCTTTCCGGATAGGACTTAGAGGAAAGCGGTGGCTCACAGCTGCTAAATTGCACAAGATGTTCTCCCAGCAAGAGCAGCAGAGGAGAGAAGCAGCCGTTGCCCCAAAGAGCAGAGATGGAGGGGATCAGACCCAGAAGGGCTGCTCGGCCAAGCCTCATCGCGTGGCTGAAGCTGCTCACATGCACGGAAGCCTCACCACCCCACCTTGCCATGAGTGACATCAAGTTGGCCATGCCCACTCAGTCACATGACCCACCAAGCCACGCCCATAGAACCGGTGGTGGTAAGATTTAGATTCCACCACTGCTTTAGGGGTTACATTTTATGTTCAGTAAGCAGATATTTTAAATGAAGTAAACTTTGCTCAGTTAAGGAGGCCTCCAGCTTTTCCCAATTTTAATTCAGGATATCAAATCAGTGCTGCTTTGAAGTTATGAAAACAGCATAGAGGAAGCTTGGATTGTGGAAAAGAGTACTTTTCAGTGAGATAGAGTACTAAGCATTGATCAGTAGTGAATCAACCTTCCTTAAAGCCAGCTTACTCTTCTGCAAGCATATTTTCTTTTCCAGTCAGTTCCAGAATTTCCATTGTCAAGAAAGGCAGTCAGCTGCTTGCTTGAGTTCACTCTGGTGTGCAGTAAGGATTCTCATCTATCAGTGCTATATTGTGCCTGGTTGATTTCTGCTCAGTTTGAAGAGAATCTCTAAAGCCTCTTTCAGAATCTCTTTCAGAAACAAAGTAACAGATTGTTGTTGTTTTTTTTTAAAAAAATGAATTATTAGCATCTGGCAGCACATCCAGCATCCTGTTCACGAAGAGTTAAAATGTTCTAGCCCATGATCTTAATGCAAGGCAGGGAAAGCTGGAATAATAATGTATTCTATAAAGTTGCCCAGTTGGAGCCTACCAACTGCTGAAGCAGTAGCTGTCAGCTGTGCTCTGTGATGGACAGTTCCCCTGCTAACTTGAATAGACTTTAACTCTCTTGGCAGAGCTGGTAAGAACAGAACACGATGTAGATGTGTGTTCTTATTTTGCTTGAAAGTACTAAAAGAATACTAATAGAATAAAAAAAATCTGGTTTAAATATATTTCAAATGTCATATGATATTTTCCACAAGTGACAAACCTCTTTGGTTATTGATGTCAAAGTAAATAAAACATTGATGACTTCCAGTCTGATGTAATTTCCAGCTAATCTCTTACAGTTAAAATAATCAGATTTTATATAATGTAAAAAGAATCACTAATTTTCATTAATTAGGCACTATTGTCATTACTGCCATGTGATTTTGCAGCTTCTCCATCGAAGATAATTAGTTTTGCATATGTAATGTAATCCTCATATTGTTTCGTATTATTTATGAATTAATTTATCTTTTTAACTTAATAAAAAGAAAAATGGAAAAGTACATGTCAAGATATTTTTAAAGACTGATTCTCAGTCTCTTGAGCTATAATGCAGAATCCTCTTTCCTTTTACATATTAGTTTATTTCTTGTTTCAGTGTTTGTTTCCAAACTTAAACCAATTTCTTTAACATCCAATAGTTTATCTGCTATTTAAGAACTAGAAAATAGTTCAATTTTTTTGGGTGAAAACTGAAATAGAAAAGGCTATGGAAAAGCTCTTTTTTTTCTTCATAATTTCTCTTTTTTCCACATTAGACTGCACATCTCCAACTATAGCAAAACAGAATATAGTGATTTTTTTTTGGGCCCACCCAGATTAACCACTCGTAATACACCTATCTCTAAATCTTTTCACCTATACCTTTTTTCAGCCAGTTGTCTAATATATTTACTAATATATTGATTAACCATTCTTAATACACTTATCTCTAAATCTTTCACCTATACTTTTTTTGAGCCAGTTGTCTAATATACCAAGTTGCATAAACATTGGAAGATTTTAAAACTACATTTTCAAAGCTTGCAATAAGACTGTAATAAAACAGCAGAAGCAAAATGCAGTACTTGATTAATTTATAATTAACTATGTGAAGCCCTCCTGCTGTTTTTCTTTATATTGAGATCTTGAAAGTGTGTTTTTTCTTTTGCACATAGCTCTGACATTTACAAAGCTATTTAATTGCCCCACACGGAATATGTTTATCAGAATTATAAACTAAGCAATCTAGAAAATATATAAAAAGGGAAAAAAACAAGGGGCTACTTTTGGAAAGCCATCTTGTAAAACGGGATTTGCAGTCTCATTAGTGTTCACAATTCGCTTGGTAAAACAGCACAGCTCTCCCACTTGAAAATGGGCACTGCTCTTTTGTCACATATCATTGGTCATTCTTGAAAGAATTGCTATTAGCTGTCACATAAGATAAATGAAACTTGGTAGCACCTGTCTCTCCAACCTTTTCTAGTTTCCACTGCATTAGCAGCAGAGAAAGAGATCTCCAGCTGATGAATAGGGAAGATTGGCAATAGGGAAAAGAGGCAGGCTCTAGACCAGTGTTACTTAACCATGGCAACTATGTAGATTTCAATCCCTAGAATTCCCTGAAGTCCACACATCTCAACTTTGGGAACTTTGGGAAACATTGCATTACAAGAACATCAGTAACTGCAGAATACAGTCAAGTGTTCAAGAAACAAGTGTTGCCTGTTCTTAGACTTATATACTGCTTTACAGTGTTTTATATAGTGCTTCACAGCCCTCTCTAAGCAGTTTACAGAGTCAGTATATTGCCCCCAACAATTTTACCCACCTCGGAAAGATGAAAGGCCTGAGTCAACCTTGAGCCTGGTGAGATTTGAACTGCCTTATTGCAGGCAGCCGGCAGGCAACAGAAGTAGCCTACAGTACTGCACTCTAACCACTGCGCCACCGCAGCTCATCCTTCTGTACAAATGTTTTAATCATTTTCTATTTTAAATAGGTAAGAGGAAAAATTATTTAATTTAAAATATTATTTAATATTTTATTTAAAGCAGATTTCCCCAACCCCCCCAAAAAACCCACACTTAATTTCAATTTTAAATCTGTTTTATGAAGAAAACAGGATCAACTTTTCATTAACTTCTTAATTTTATAAAATAGTTTATTTTGTATAAATATATTTTGTAAAATAAAATGTATTTACTTGCTTTCCTCTGTGAATACTTAAGTGTATGGAAGCTGATTATGCTGGAATTATTGTTAATTTATATATTTTATTTGGTTTGGTTCATGACAGTATAATTAATTTGGAGTTGAAATAGTCTGCTATATAGCCTTCCATCATCTTATGACACTTTGAATTCAAATGTTTAAAGCACAATTATTCTAATTCTATTAATATGGCTTCAACATAGTTCCAGTGATATAGAAACAAAAGTAGGGAGGAGATATCACTATCTAAGTACTGTCATTATGGAAAGAAGTCTGACATAATTGAGGATGTTTATTAAGCAAATCCTCTGTAACTGATAAGTGTGTGTAAGTACAGATAGTCCTAGACAGACGACTCCAACTGAGCCCAAATTTCTGTTGCTAAGCGAGGCAGTTATTAAGTGAGTTTTGCCCCACTTTATGACCTTTTTTGGCCATAGTTGTTAAGCGAATTACTGCAGTTGTGAATCATGCAGTCATTAAGCAAATCTGGCTTTCCCCATTGATTTTACTTGTCCAGAGTCAGCCGGGAAGGATTACAAATGATGATCACATGATCCCACGACAGTGCAACTATCATACATATATGCCAATTCTCAAGCATCCAACTTTTGATCACATGACCATGAGGTTACTGCAATGGTCATAAGTGTGAAAACTGGTCATAAAGTCGCTTGTTTCAACACTCTTCTAACTTTGAATGGTCACTAAATGGATGGTTTTAAGTCAAGAGCTACTTGAATACTGTATGTACTTTCTAATTAATGGATGCAGACAATGGTAGTCTCTAGATTAAGGATCCTAGCTTACTTAGTATGACTGAAATGAGCTTAGAGTAAAACACCTTCATTTCCATTTATGACATACTGAATAGAATTAGGTTGAACTGGCTAGTACTCTCCTTGCTGTTAGGGAATGCTTCATGTAGCACATTGCAATAAAAACTGGTATCCTGGATCAGTATTTTGCTTGTGAGGGCCTTTGAAAAATACATGAATGTGAGAAAGTTAGTTTATATTTATATTTGTTGATTTAATCAAATTATATGATAAAGTGAATAGATTTAAATTGTGCAATGTTTTGCAAGAATACGGAACTGAAAGGTGTTCACTGAATGTGATTTTAAAAGTGTACGATGTAAGTAAAGCATGAAAGAGAATATATGAATGCTGTATTTTTTCACTGTTTAAAAGTATGACAAATATGTGCAATGAATCTTTGATTATTTAATGAGTTTATGGATAATTGTGTAAGAAATGCTTTGATATTAGAAATATGTTGGTGGGGGTGTGAAGATAAGACCATATGTTAGGCTGAGAATCAGAATGAGAACAATGTTAGATTGTATGGTGCAACAAAGAGAATGGATCTGGAACCTAATATATCTAAAACCAAAATAGTTGTATTTTTCAGAGAAAAGGGAGTGAACAATCAAATGCTTTATATGTATGGAGAAAAACTAGAGCAAGTATTTGTACTGTATATCATGGTTGAAGATGGGAGAAATAAGATGGTTTAAGATATGCAAATACTGGCAGAAAAGATAGTGGGTAGCATATGGTCTACTGCAAGGAAATGATGCTTATTAACAGAAATGCATATATGTTTGTATAGCATCCTTTTGCTCATTTTGATAGAAATATATAAGTGAAACTAGATGCATCATAAAAAAACAAAAATAATCATTGATGCAAATCTCTCTTTAATTCTTTGTATATATATACAAATATCAAGTTCAACTACAGAAGTAATTAAGGATTGATCAGATATATGTTTTCCATATTTCTGGCTTCTATATTTCTATATATTTCTCACCACAAAATAACAAAAAGACCCCACATCATAGCTGCCATTTATGCCGACCAAATCTACCGGAGAAGGCTATACATGACTTTATTATTCCAAATCACCTATCCTGGATGACAAACACATCCTCTACAAATCTGCTAAGCCATGTTGATTAAAGCCAAAGGGTATTATATATTTAATATCATAAGTGATTAAAAGGAACAAAAACAAGCTAGTTTGGATGTGATAAATGTGAATTCATTGAGCTCAGCTTTCAATACAAGGAAATGCAGACATATTCTGTCTTAAGTACCATTGAGTTCAGATGAATATGCTTAGAGCTTCAAGAATATACTTAGAATATGCTTAGAACTTCCTGTTCAGTCAGTGTACAGCCCCTTGTGGTCCATGTGTAGAAGCAGAATGTCCGCTATGTGGGAGTGTTCCACCAACTGTAGAAACTGATATTCAAGAAAGCCTTGATGGGTAGAAGAGGTTCTCAGTGACAAAGATAAAATCTCTATATTGTCACGTTCCAGTGTCCCACGTAAGAAAAGCCAGCAACACAAATTGATATTAGATTGTTTATTGGAACCGCAGACCTGGCATGAAGCGACCATCAAAAAGAAATACAAAGTTTGTGCTACCATGGTTAGTTCACCTACCCCTTAAATGTGCTCCACCTATACCCCGCCCTTTCTAATGACTGCCCATGCCCCTAGCCACCCATCCCATCCTATCGTGCTTGGTTCCTGCCTCCTCCCACGCCCCAATGCTCATCTGCGAGCCGACGAGCAGCTGTTCCACCCAGAACCGCCGCCCATACCCCGACTCTCAGCTACAAGCCGACGCTCAGCTGTTTTGCCCAGAGCCGGTTACAGTCGAGCCTCATGGACATGGGGAAGCAATGCAGGCACGTAGGCATATCAGTCTTCTCTATGTTAGGCTCCTTCCCCTCAGTACGCCAAGGCAGCATGGCCGCTGTTGCCCGTGCATGCACGGCCTCTCCTTCCCCAACTGAATAGTGGCCCAGGGCTGACATATGAGGAGAGAGAGCTTCATCCATTTTCAGGTAAATATACAAATGTTCAGCTTTGGAAAATAAATACTGTAAATCTAAGATATATGTGACAGGATAAAGGATCTGAGAAACCAAAGAAGAATTAGACTAGGAAGAAAATTTAAATATATTCTCTAAATCTGATCATAGGAACCCGCATCTAATATTTATTTTTTATTTATTTTATTCATTTAGCATGTTTATTACTTCTTCCTATACAATTATCTCTGAAAGAATTCACAAAATATAAAATACAGTATATTACTAATTGTATATTTAGACATAATTTGGACTCAGATGGAAGAACACCAGAAAATACTTTAGGTTAGACTGGGAAGCTCAGATTGGATAGTTGAGAAAATATTCTGAAAAAGTCTATAATAAACTATATCCATGTCATTGCCAAGAATATTACATACAACGAGGATATAAGTTCTAGTCCTGCCATAGAGATGAAAGCCAGCTGGGTGACTTTGGGCCAGTCACTCTCTCTCAGCCCAGCTCACCTCAGAGGGTTGTTGTTATGGGGAAAATAGAAGGAGGAAAGAGTATTAGTATTTTTATTATCTTACGTTGAATATGAAAAAAATGGGATAAAAATTTTAAAAGTTGAAATTGAGTTTAATTCAAAGGAGACTTGCATAACAGTAACAATGATGATGGTATAGTGTGGGTGAAAGCATACACATTGACTTTACATAGTGAGACAAAAATATAAAGAATAGTTCCAGTGGTAGTGAAGTTACAAGCACACTCTTGTCCCTGCTCACTTTGCAACATATGCTCCTTTAGTAATTTGTAACTTTGTAGATACATTCTTTGCTTCTAATGAACTCAGTGGTGAATGGAATCAAAGAATATAACCACAAAAGGAAACTGCCAAAAAAATTTTCATCATTAAGAAATTATTTTTAATTGCACTTTGTGTAGCTGACAGCTGTAATTTTAATCCTATTCTAGACTCTGTGTGTGGTATGTGTGTATTTTGTTTTGTTCATTTATACTTTCCCTTTCTTCCACCCCTGGAGACTTTCTTACTCAGAATTCTCATTTGAAGGATTCTCCCTCCTTCATTTTTTTCTCCCCCTCTGCCTTTCATGCGCATACTATGAAGTCAGTTTAGATCACTGTGTCTTATTGCTTTTTAGAATCCAATATTTAAGCATGTTCTTGGAATAACCAATCCTTAAATATTTTGTTTCTTTTTAAAATTGTAGGACTTTTAAAATGTATGTTACCTGCTCTTTTATAAGTTTTTTATTTTGTTAAAAAAGGTGTTAGTCACTATGACACATAGGGTGACTGTAATGAAGAAGAAAGCTGGTTTTTATTTTAAACAAATATATTTGTGCTAGAATAGTAGCTGGCAACTCTTTCTGTCAGTTCTGAAGAATCAGTTACGTCACATAGGGCAAGTCTGCTATAAACTCTTAAGTGGTTAATTTTAGTTAAGTCTTACTTAAGGCATAATTTTGCCTATTTTCATTCCTCCTGAACTTCTTCAAGTATTTTTACATGTTTTGGGGCAGAGAACATTTTAGTACTCATAAGATTTTTTTTTCTCTGTGTATTTGTTTAATTTATGAACTAATGTTTTTCAACATGCATGTAGAATAGCATTACAGTATATTTGCAGCTTATATATGAGTAGTATTTCTTTGTTACTCTGCCAACCTAGACAATAAATATATTGTTAAAATGTTTCTGAAGCAACAAATACCCAAATCTTATCCAGATATATGTTAACGCTGATACATCTGTTTTCATGCATGTTGACTAATATAACTTGATCATCCCATTATTTTTAAATGTCTACTAACTAAAGAATTTTCAATATTGCACCACCATTACCATTGCCATAATTAACAATTACATTTTTTAGTCCAGCTTGCTCTTCCATATACATCAATGAAAACTATAGGCACACACGCATACACATAAAAAGAAATGCTGACTTCCCAACTCAAATTGCATTTGCCTTTTTTTTTAAATGAAACATACAGTGGAAGTGTTTGTTTCCTAATTTGTCTATGAAATTTTTGGAGTTATAATGGAACATTTAAGATCCAGAAATAAGCTTATTCTAGATTATAGCATTATAGCACTTGGTGAAAACCCACATCAATCACTGTATAATGAATGTGTAATTCATGTGGTCAGAAGGACAGGTAAAGCAAATTCTAGAATATCTTATATGTGTTTATTTTCAGCTTGTAAAAGTTTAGTATGACAGTAATTAAAAGTGATGAATTAGCCCAAACTCTGTGAACATTGACAGAAAATTATTTTTGCATATTTTTTTTGTTATTGGTCCTAATTTATTTCTAATGATCAAATATTTCTCATTAATGTAATGGAATTTTCTTCCTAAATTTTTACAGATGTCAGAGTCATCAAGTAATACAAGTATTCTCACTGTAATTTCACAAGAGAAAAATCAATTTATGTTACTTTGGACACATAACTTGGAATGAATGTCCATTAAAGATAAAAATAGAAGTTTGGGCTGGATCTGAAACCTGCTAAATAATTAAAACTAGAATATAGAAATTATTTCATTATTTTCTTTACTTATCCTAAATTTGAATTCCCAGATCTGGATGCTTTATCAGAGTTCTTAGTTGCATTAGAAATTGATAGCATAGTTAAGAAGAGTGAAACTGGAAAACATCTACAGAATTTAGTCAGACATTTTTGAGAACTAAGAGAAATGTTGTTCTCTTTCGTCTTTCCTTCCCTTCATTTTATTTGTGATTGGGTGTAAATTGGCCTTCAAAGAGAACAAAGCTACAGAATAATACATAAATAATACATATAGACAGTGGAGAAAATTGTATTTTAGCACAAGTCTGCATATATAAACTGAAAATACCATTTTTAGCATTTGACACAATTAATTTCCAAGTAAACATGCATAGGTTTGTGACCTGGTTAATATAGCTTTTCCCTAAAACTAATAAGTCCAAAGAGAACCGTAGAAAATGAATATAAGCCAACAAATTAATATAAGCCAACAAAAACCAGCTAATAACTGAAATGCTTTTCTTTCATTCAGTGTCCACTATTTTATGACCTTAGATTAATTTATACTTACGATAAAATGCTTCTGATTTCATATACAAAATATATTTTAAGGAAAATCAGTAGTGGCATCTGCATTGGCAGATTGAGCTGTGTTGATTCAGAGTTAATTTATAATGACAAAGTAGAACAAGATTGTTATTGAAAAATCCACCATGTAGTTCTGTGAATTGGTTTCCAGTTCTAATAACATAGTGTTTACTGAGAGAATCTATATTTAGAAGTCAGTATCATGAAAAAATAAACAGGCACTATTTGAATAACTTTTGAAATTACTTACATTGATGCTGTTAATATCCAAAATGGATCATACTTCATTTCTTCTACATGCAGGTGTAATTCTAATTATGCTTATGGAATGTACAAAGGGTTTTTTTATTGAAGTTTACAAATGAAATTAATATCCACCGTCATTATTACTCTTGGGTAATATTATGTAGACAGGAAATGATTGGATATTAATCATTTAAAGTATTTTATTTTGAAGCATCTCTATAGCAGGCCCACATATAATAGGCCATATTCTTTATTTTTTTTTTCAATTCCAAATTGAATACAAAGGGAAGATCAGTATCAGAGGGTTTAGTTCTCATTTTTATGCTTATTGTTGGCTAATATTTTTTCATATGGAAATGACTTATATCTCATTATGTTTCCAGGGATTGTAATGTTCTTTTTTTCTTATCCTTTTCAAACCCCTGTTTATATGTGTGTATTTTTTTCCCTCTGCCTAGACCTGGTTAACCATTTCTGTGAACAGGTCCTCAATTTTTTACTTTGTCCCTACTTTCCTGTCGTAGCCCCATCTTCCCCTGGTGTCGACTCCGTACCCTTACAGCGCACAGGCAGTCAACTCGCCACACAGAATGCATCAGCGACCTTCCAGAGGGCCAGCTATGCTGCCGGCCCTGCCTCCAATTACGCAGATCCCTACCGACAGCTGCAGTATTGTCCTTCTGTTGAATCACCATACAGCAAATCTGGACCAGCCATCCCACCTGAGGGAACCTTGGCTAGGTCACCTTCTATTGATAGCATTCAGAAAGATCCCAGGTGGGTGAAACTTTTTTTTCCCTATTATTAATTCATAAAGAGACATCCAGCTGCAAGCATGGGTATCAAGGTGGTAGATTATTGCATAAACAAATAACCCAGTTCCATATTTTTTAATGTAGTTCTATTTCATAAGCCAAACCAACTGGCCAGGAATACTGTTACAAAAAATGGACATTTTATTAGCATTTTAATCTATTTGCATTTTTTACAACAGAAATAAGAAAATGGCACACATAAATGCATATTGTAGTGTCCTTCTGTTCTATTTTCCATGAAACTTTATCTACAAATGTCTTACATGTAATTGTGTTACATATTAGTGTTTTTACATATTAGTGCTTTTAATTACTTTGTTGTTAGTAAGAATTATTTTTGGTTAAGTATTTTTAAAATTCCACTCGATTTCCTAAACTAAGAAGCTGGTGTTAAATGTTTCCAATGATATTTTCATATGAATTTTGATTTAAATATAAAAGATTGGAATCAAGCAGGAGTTACTAAACAAACAAACTTAATTAAAATATGCAAATAATTTTTACAAGACTTCAACTGCCAAGTATTGTGGCTTTTATGGCATTTAAACGGGACAGACAAAAATGCAAAGTGTATCCAGACATCAATGTTAGCCTAGGAGTTTTAAACCTGTTAGGCTTTTGCCTGTTTTAAAAAATTATTTTACAGTTGGTGATTTTTTTGGGTTTTTTCTTTGCTTCTGTTATATTTTCTTTAACTGCCTTCTATTTCACTTTTTCCTAACAATAAAAATATTTTAGCCAATTATTTTGTAGGTATTAAAAAGATAACCTATAAAATGTATAGAAACACTTGCTCAGATAAGTAGAGTACCTTATTTTTTTAACAAAAGATTAAAAAAAATAAAAAACCATGTATAATAAAGGGCTCTTGTTTGTTTTTATGCATGTGGTTAGAGGGGGGACAGTATTTGAAAGTTGCTCAGTTTATATAATAAAAGTTTTACATGGCCTCTTTGCTAGGACATTTTTGTTCTAAAACATATATGTGATAAAATATAGAAGTCATTGTGTCACAAATGTGGTTAGATTTTTTAATGTTTCTTCTGAAAAATATATGGCTGTCACTGCTTAACATATCACTTTTTAATATGTTTCTATGTAGAAGCTTTTTTAGAATTACAGAATGCCTGATAGCCTCATTTGCTAGATGGTCCCCTATTGCATTATAATTTCAAATTTGGATCAAAGGGCAATCCACGTGCATAAATGTAGCAGATAGCTGGGCCTACTCGGGTGAAAAGCTACAGAACATCTTGTAGAAATTCTAGGGATTTTCATACCTAAACTGCCCCCTACCAATCATAAAAAGATTAAAGTGGGAATCATGATTTCAGATTTTTAAAAAAATTCAATAATGTCTTCCTGTTCAGACTGTGCTATGAATACAGACTGAAATTAGGCACACTTCACTAGTTTATACTGAGATCAAACTTGACCTAGCTCAGCACAGAAAATATAAGCCCAATGCAGTTCCTGGCGAGACACATTACCTATAGCAGTTTCTAAAGCAAAGGTCCCTCTGCTTCATTTACTTGAAGATTCTAGCTTTTTGGGGGGGAATATAAGTTTTAATCAAAGGCAGTGGAAAATAAATTTAGATCATGGTTTTACCCCCGTGTTATTTCAGTTTCTTTTTCTCTCCAGCAGGAGGAAGTAACTTGACTCTCTGAGTATGTGATAAAAAATATCTTTACCTCAGGATGTGTATTCTGTGTCTGACCTAAACTGTTCTGAATGTCTACCACTTAAGCAGCATTCAGAACAACACTTACAGAGTAAGTGTTAAAACAGTTCTGAAAAATGAAATCCAACTCTTCTGCTCTGGAAAACTTTTAACTATGTCTAAAAGTTTGTGTTTATATAATTGCTCAATTATTAGCCACTTTTCTTTCTTTCTCATATTTCCCAGTTATTTCCCAGTTATATGAGGGGTCTGTATGAAATTCGAGGTTTTGTTTTCTAATTCTTTTGCAATAATGATTTCTGAACCTGCTATATGTATCTGCATTGCAATGGGAATTTTGATAAGTTCCTAGAAACCTTTGTTAGAAAAAGTTAAAAAATTAGGAAGGGAACTCAGCTTTAGCCAAGATGTAGCAATGTTTCGGGCAGTGTACAACTTTATATTATTATTTTTTAATGAAACCACTGACCACGGAATTCCTTTTCCGCACCAGTGACTTATAATGCCAATCACTACACTGACAGTTTCCTATTAAAGTGCAGGTTAGACTTTCTAGTTCTTGCAAATTATACTTGTGCTTCAAATGCTTAAAGCCATGGATTTGGAATATATGTCTGTGTACATGTATTAGAGTTGGGCAGTAATTTCTCTTTGATTACACAAAGATGATTCAGAGCACATGGGAGCAGAAGTATAGCAGAAGTATAGCATTTGTCTATAAATATTTAAACAGCTATGTCTTTCCCCAGGATTGCATTTAATCCCAGGAAGAGGCATGGTTGCTTTAAGAAGTACAAGAAGGAGCTGTGTTTAGGTGCCTTTCTAGATCAGAATTGAAACACTGCATAAGCTTGTCACATAAACACATACAGTTTAGGAATTTACCAAAAATATAATTTGTAGAGTTTGTGTTTGAAAGACTCACTTTATTGAGAAGGGGATTATGGCAATGCCAATGGAATTCTGCAGAGATGATCCCAATTGTTCAGCATGAGAAAATAACTGAAAGAGTAGATATATTCACATCAGTCATCAAGGTTAACATTAATTCCAATTGAAAGGTTTAAATGTGTCCCAGGCAACATAGCAGACCATAATCAATCACTTGGATGCTAGTTCTTGGTAACCGATTTGCATTGCCTAGTCAGCCAAACACTTCCCAAGAATTTCGTTTCGCTAATGTAATAATTGGGCTACAAGCATGCTCTACAGTTCTCGATCCACAGCCCAATGTGCTTGGCACAGGATGTGATTGACGTAATAATTACAAGTACAATACTGTTAAGCTAGCCTGATCAGAGTTGGAGTCACCAAACAAATGAGGAAAGGTAGATGATTTCCTCATTGTGTCTTAGTTCCTGCAAAAGTTAAAAAAAAAAGTAAGAACAGTAGTTGTGAAGTGATATGAATTTGTGATTACTCTTTCACCTTACTCCGTTTTATTACAGCTTTCAGGATTGCAAAAATGAAGACAACCATTAGATGGCAGGAGAGAGTTACCATGTTCTGTACCTCTTTACCACCATCTATCATAGTAATGTTCCATATTTTTGCAGTTCCAATATGTTGGCCTTGATCATTATTCTGGATTTGCACAACATGCTGATCTGTAGTTAATTATTCTATCTTAATACAACCAGTTAACAACCAGTTGCTTATATTTAATGGGTTTTGCAGCTCAGATATAGTATGCCACTTTAAGCTGTAGACTGTGTTTGGATGATATGATAAAAGGACTACCAATATTTGGACTGCAAATATTTGAACAAAGATTAGAAGGCAACAAGGAGTAACAGTTTGGTACATTCTTTGTTTCTATTTTTCAAACATTTGCAGACACAGTGATTTTGCAGATATAGTAGCCGTACTATATGATACTTAATAACACAACATAGTCAAAGGACTCCAACTCAACATCAGCTTATTATAATTGCTTCACTTTACAAGAATACTAAACAGTGAAAAATTAATTTTTTTTAAAAAAAGTATATTTTTAAAAAAGTATATTAATTCAATCATTGTATGGCAGTAAACCCTACTGCAGTTTTTGGTATTTCCTATATAGAGTTTTATAATGTAGTTGTTATGGAAATGCACCACAGGCCTTGTTTCTGACTAATGGGAATGTTCCTGTTAATATTCAGAGGCTTTATCCTCTGGCTCTTGCTTTGAAAGTTCTATTTCATTCCCTCTGCTGAGTTTAATTTCCTATCATGCGGAGAAGGAAAGTTACTCGCTTAGTGTCTTCAAAGACTTTATATCAATAGGCCTTCTTGTATCTCTTGCTTTGTTCTCTTTTCAAGGGGAACAGAGCTTAATATCCCATAT
Source organism: Oxyrhabdium leporinum (assembly GCA_032468155.1). Lineage (NCBI taxonomy): Eukaryota > Metazoa > Chordata > Lepidosauria > Squamata > Cyclocoridae > Oxyrhabdium > Oxyrhabdium leporinum. Next base: position 244,375 of record JANHFL010006381.1, on the reverse strand, counting down.
TCTTTGTGGACCATTGGCATTCATATTTGCCTCACTATCTAGGAAGAACACTATGTTCTTTTCACAAGCAGTTTATTCATTCACTTTTTCATCAGGAAAACCAACTGATAATAAAAAGTAGCAATTACAATCTTTTTACAAATCTTACTATGAAAATATGGTGAGAGTAAAATATGGAGAGCAGAGTACAGGTTTAAGATAAATTGATCTCCCCCCCTGGAAATATTCTTACAGTAAATCTGACTTATTTGTTAGGATTTGTTTTCATGCAACATAGAATAAGAGATCAGCCACAGTATAAATTCCAGTGTTGTGCAGCTTTACAAGCATATCTTTTGTCTGCATTCAAGTAATACAGATTCGCATAAAGTCAAGCCAATATTCACTGAAAGATTCTGTTACCTTGTGCCACCTTTGTGTCTTTGTGCCATACACATGCAGATAGATAGATGTGTATGTGCACGCATGTGCTGTGATGGATAAGGTGCTGGAATAGGAGTGGGGAGATTCAGGTTCTGGTCTGGCATGAATTCCAGCTGGTTGAATTGGGCCAATCACTCACTTTAAGCCCTAGACTGGGAAGTTAAAAATACTTCTCTATATCAAACTGTATATCAAACTGTATATCAAACTGTATAAGGACAGTATGGTGGATTATAGTCCTTAATTATTAAAGTGGCTTTCAGTGAATTGATTTATGTTGATCGCACACGCGCACACACAGGGGTGGGCTGTTGGGGGTTAGCGAAGATTCTGCAGGATTCGCCGAACGCCGAAATCCCATTCCTGGCTGGCCCCACCCACCCCTCCCCTCCCAGAAGTCTCCATTCGGCTTGTTTTGGATGCAGGTACATGCAGGGTGTGCGCAGAGGCTCAGGCCCGTTTCCAGCATCCATAGAGCCTCCAAAGCTGGGGGGAGGC